>JAIPRN010003847.1:0-18521 GCA_025469175.1 Geopemphigus sp. TES_GeoC_2020 | reverse complement strand
TTTTTTTCGTTCGCTTTTATATTTTTTTATTTTTAACGCGTTCCTCAGACTTTATACATAAACGCACGAAAACGACGACGAACAATTGATCAAAATTATTGTTTTCGCCGAGTCGATCGTATCGCAAGCCCTAGTTCGGTTTTTTTTTCTGTAACGCATTAAATACAATATACGCGTGTTTGTAATGATCGTTCGTTTTTTAAAGTACCCGCTCGGCACGAGATACATATAATGGACACAACGCGCGCGCGTTTATAATATTTATTATTATCGTCGTTACGTACATAATACGGCGTCTCCTTCGATCGGATTATTTCTATACGATACACACAGCCGCATACACAGAATAACGCGCGCTGAAAAGGTAATACGCGCTCCTATTTCGGTAATACCAGAAATTAAAGGGTCCTAATATAAGTGGACAATTCCGGAAATTGTGTATTTTTTTCCATTACCTTCCACCCGGTGCCATTTACGCAGCGGCTCATTGTTCCCCTTTCATTATTATTATTATTATTATTATTATATAAATCGACGTCAAACAATTAGCGACGATTATCCGCCACGAAGACGAGAGTAGGAGGGTTTTTTTTTTTTTTTTAATTGCGCACGGCCGACTGGAAAGAAGGAGAAGGAGGAAATTAAGCAATTATATTATCGAAAATAAAAACGCGCCGCCCGAAAAAGAGGGAGTCGTCGGCGTCGTTGTCGCTGCTGCTGCTTCACATACCTATGTACGTAGGCCCTCATTAACCCCGAAAATTCGTACAATATACCTGGCACGAGCTAAAGGATCTTTTGTGCGTAATACGCGCTCTCCTTTATTATTACGTTCGCCGTGTATTATGATTTTTTTTTTCGTCCGTTTTACGTAATTATCGGTTCTCTTGACCATATTATATTATAAACCGCGTCGCCCGAATATTTAATTAGCCCGTCGCCGACCACCTGTTGCTCGCGACGGAGGGACCGACCTAAGCCGTTTAAGTATCGTTGTAATTAACGCCCGAAAGAGGGGAAGAAACTGGGTCAAGTTTTAATTGCCGTCTGGGTAAACAACGTCTGGAACCGGGCTTTAATGTGGTGTTATCTGTTGAGGATCGCCGTCGGTCGCGCCACGCCGGCGGAGCCAGTCACCCGACTTTGAAAATAAAACTTTTTCCCCCGTTTTCGCCGTTGATTAAGTTTTACGAGTCCTGGAGATTTACACCGCTAACAATATGCCCGTCTATAATAGCGCGTTTATTTTGTCGACGTCGTGTCGCGCGTACTACGGAAAATCGAAACGCGTACAATTCCGTGTACGGTATTTATAAATCGTTCCGTGTGTTTTTCGTAGTCGTCGTTAATTCGGACATCGGAAATTTTCCGCCGTGTATCGTCCGGGCTTCGTTTCCATTATCGTAATCGTATTTCTAAATCGTCGTCCGACGCGGTTATATAACGTATGTGTATTGTTTTCTACGACCGTCGTAAGGACGGGTCGGCCGTCGCGCGCTTTTTTGTGTAGTACGAATCCGTTTGAATCACGTCGTTTTGTCGGCAACGAACGCGTTCGTATACGGAATTTCGGTACGGTATAACGGGACGCGGTCCCTCCCCCCCCCTAGCTAGGCGATCGTAATCCGCGACATATCGAAAACCCGGCGGACATTGTTTGCGTAACCGCCAATTGTAGGCGGTTAACATTAAGTGTGTCGTACTTGGTCGCGGCGTTAACACCGTTCGCCGACGGATTTTCTCGCGCGTGGGAAATCCAGTGAAATTGATCGCGGTAAATGCGTTACGCGCTCGCACACACATAAATTTACACGCAACGATAATGACATTAAGACGGTAATACTGACGACGACGGTTTTGTCTCGTTTTGTTATATAATGGCGTGTATTTAATGGGTTACGACCGTAATATTATAACAACGGTCGTAACGTTTTCAACGGCGCAAACGACCACGGCGATTATCGGTGTCGGTCGATTCGCGAATACTACAACTACTACTACTACTACTACCACTGGACGTTTTCGACGGTTTTTCTTTCTATTCCGTTTCGTCGTCGTACGCGGCCGTATTTAATTCCGATACGCGGATAAATCGCGCGACGCGGACGTTTTCCTTTTTTTTTTTTTTTTATCGCCAACTTTGATTCCAACCGTCGTCGATCGCTGCCGCGCCGTGTACGCTACACCCGGGGGCCCGGGCACCCCGTCGTCGTCGTCGTGCGAAGTCATTAGCGCGCGATTGTTTGATTTGGAAACCCCGTTCGCTCTATACCTATAGAATACTCGCCGCTACTATATTTATACACACTAATGATTCACACGGTATGTAGTAATTTTTTCACCGGGTGCGTGTGTACGCGTGTAGCGGCGACGGTAACAGTAACGGCGTTGTAGTAGTAATAATAATCATTATGACAACCCAAATATTGATCGACCCCGGAAACGAGACGTCAATAATATTATTACTGCGCGTGTATATATATATATAGTCTCGTCGTCATTCGTATTATCGCGGCGGAGGTTCCTCTACAACGTTCCTTTTTATTTTTTATATATTGTGCGCGTACACGGGTGTGTGTTGACTGCAGCGGACGCGAACGGGCTAAACGACTATACTGGGAAACTGCGCTCGACGTGTAACTATATATCGGAATCAATACGTCCGGAAATCGACGGCCGTTAACAAAGAGAAAAATAATAATAATCTCGACGATTACGCCTATATTGTCGTATAATACTACTTTACGAGAGAACAAAACTCGCGTATCGCTCTATATACACACACGAGTATATACGTAGTGAAATATGACGGTACTAGCGAGAGTTTACTCGGTTAATTTTTCGAAATTTAAACAATTTTCCCGCTGGTAGTCGTCGGCCCGTAGAATTTTTCTAACGAAGGCCCCGCCTAAATTGATTCTTTCCAGATTATCGAAAACTAGTCGAATCGCTTGTCTCGTCTACCCGACCGTTTCCGTCGGAATCCTCAGAACCGTTCCTAAGACGATTTAACTCGCCACCAATATTCAGACGCCGGAACACGCGCGTCCCGATGCTGAAAACAATCGAAACTGGCGTTTGATTAGACGCCGAGAAAAGCGTCGTACAATAATTATTCGTCGTGTTTCTGAGCTGTGGCACGCTTGAAACCCGTTTTCGTTCCGTGCCCCTTCGACCGATAAATTAAATATCCGCGGTATCCAAACCCGACGTGGTCGCTTTTTCCCGTCCGTCTAATATTATACATTCGTCGAATTTCGCGAAATTCTTCGAGGTGGAATGGACGCGGCGACGTCGTTATTATTTCGCTCGATTTATACGCGCGTACTAAATTATAGGAGTAGCGAACGATTGTTTTTTCGGTTTCGTTTTCGGTCACCTAACCAACGACAAACGAAATTAAAAGGGACTGAAAATACGCGGCGTCGAGCGAAACGTCGTCCACGGATACATACGCGAAGTAACACGGCCGGTAGCATTTCGTAACGTTACGTACGACGACGATTAAACACGTCCGAGATTTTTACAATTGGCAAATACCTACCCACACGAACGCGCGACGGGTTGAATGTTTTTTTCGTCTCTTATATAGACCCGTTCAAATTGCCGTCGTCTCCGGGTTTTTTTTTTCCCCCGGCTCTTTATATTGCTGCTCTAGTGGCCGGCCGAATACTTTTGGCGGCCGATCGCTCCCGTCAAAGGACCGCGCCGCCGGTGACGAGAACGACGCGTTTAATAATCGAAAAAACGGCGATTCGCGTTTCTCGGGGCCGACGACGATAATTAGTCGAATCGCGTTTATAAGCGATACGCGGGGAACCGCACACACGTCCGGGCGACGGCCGCCTAAACTGGTCGACGACGGTGTATTTCGGTCGGAATTTTTTTTCTCGTTAGTTTTTCGCACGCGCGCACATACATGCCGTACGTGTGTACCATACGCCGTCTTCGACACTCGCCATTAACACCCGATACCAATCTCCACCGCGTGCTACGGTACCGCGCTTATCCGCGCACGTAAAGTCCGGCGGGTTTTTTTCCTCTCTCCGAAAAACAAACACAATTACAGGATGCGCTCCTCCTACTTGTGTGTGTGTGTGTATATTTCGGAGAAAGGGGGGACAGAGAAAACTACCGTGATCGACCCGAAAGTAAATCGTCGTTGACCTCATAATACTAACATTAGCGTAATAATTACGTCGTCCGGTATATCCGAAACAGCGACGGCGGTTGTTTTTAACGTACGGTTTTCGTGTTTATTATAATTTGTACGTGCATCGGAATTTTCGAAGAGGCGAATTACGGGACGGAAATGCGTTTACGAAAGCGTACGATTACAATTTACGAACTAGTCGAGCGCGATTTCGACAAAAAATTTCATTCCCGCGATGTAACGAACACTTTCGAAAATCGTTTACACCGAGTACGTTACACACTACACGGGCACGACGATATATAATAAATTACGTTCGACGGTTAATTTCTCGCATAGGTACGTACACGACTCGGACGGCCCACGCCCCGCATGTTTAATTCGTCCAACGTTCGACGTCATTTACCGAAACGTGTAAAAATAATAACGATCGTTAATTGTCGCTACGTAATCGCGAATACCTCCGGTCCGTGCGCACCGACGAATGTGTACGAACGCGATTCGGAAATATCCCGATGATTGTTCGGTTGCCGGAAAACATTGAAACGTTATATTACTCATAGGCGTACTTACGGCAGATTGGGAACGATACGATAATAGGCGCGAGTTTATTTAATTATTCATACGAACGGGGTGAGCCGCGTACGGTTTATCGTGCGACGCGCACGCCCACGCGCGCAGTTGTGTTTTATGAATAAAACTCGTATACAGCGCGTTTGGAAAAAGAAAAAACAAACGAACAATATTAATTTAAAGCGCGCGTTTTGTAGAGACAAAAAAATACACTAAAAATGACTGGCACATCATCACCGCGTTGTCTACGTACACACACACGGGCGGTAATCCGTCCGAACACCTGCCCGAATAATTATTTTTATTAAAAGAGAGAAAAAAGAGACAACAACAACAGCAGCAGCAGCAGCAGCAGCAGCAAACAACAGTCGCGTCTCGTATACATATATATGTGTGTGTATGTGTATTGTATACCTACGCGAACACACACACACACACACACACATAGACAATAATAATAAAATATAAGGTATTAAAAAAAAAAAAAAACAAAAAAAACCTTCTCCTATCCGCGCTTATAATAACGCGTACACGGAATACTAATTGGTTTAATAATATCGTAAAAAAACCCCACGTATACGAGTGTGTATATGTCGTAAACGTAAACACGTGTGCGCGTACGTACGAAACGGCGGGCGCAAAACCGAGGGAATCGTGTACACACTCCCTACGTATTACGCGCATAGGAGATTGTAAAAAAACCGGCGGAACACGAATAATTTACGGCGCGACGAACTAGGCGAATTTTCGGTTCCGTTCGATTTGTTCGGCGTGAAACGTGACCGGCGAACAACGGGCAACAGGAATGGAGAGCGTCCCCGTCGAGTATTTAACGCGAAGCGGCAAAACGAGCAAACACTCGGGGCGTACCGTACGTTTAGACATTATATATTAAAAATACGCCGCGGTTAGCTCCGCCGTGTCTATCGACGAAAATAAACAAAAAAAAAAAAACAGAACGGGTGTACCCATAATCTATATACATACATTTTTAACACGTCGTACCGCACGAATAATATTAAATACGATACGGCAAGTACGTACGATATATATATTTCGTTTTTTTTATTACTTTCGCCCGCGTGACATAATTAAAATTCGTCTCTCCGCCATCGTTCGCGTGCACCCTTTTCCGCGCTGCGGCGACTACGGCAACAGCAACAACCCTTGGCCGGAGATTTTAACGTTTCTATCTCTCTTCCTAGCGTTCTTTATTCCCGCCCGCTCTCTCTCTCACTCTCACTCACCCACTCACTCTCTTACACACGCGCACATTTACGCGCGGTTTTCCTCGCTCATCCCCACCGGGCGCGGGTTTCTTATATTATTATTTTACGCGCGATGATTCATTTACCATTCGATCCGCAAAACTTTCATGCTAATGCCGCCGCACGACCGCCACCGCTCGTGTACACACACAAATGAACGCGTGACGAGAGTGTGGGAGGGGAGAAAAAAGACCCTTCGCGGTTTATTTTTTCATTTTCTTTTTCTTTTTTTTTTTTTACTTTTATTTCTTTACAGTTTGTTAAGTTCGCGGCGCACGCCGTGTTTGCGCTGCCGCCGAAGAGGAGTAACGAGAGAAAAAAAATAAAGGGCTCCTTAATTAAAAGGGAAAAAGGCAAAAGAAGGTGGGCGTGAAAGGCAACGGTTATTAAAAAAAAAACGAAATCCCCTGTACGACGGCGTCGGCGACGGTGGAAGAAACCGAAATGATCTGATTTATATTTTCTTCGCTTGTTGTCGAGCGCGCCGCTACCGCTCTCTTATTAAATCCACCGCCCTTACAATATACACATCATATACCCTCGTAGTACGCAAATATTCCCTTCGAAAGAGAAGCGAACACAATTTATGTTTAAACGCGTCCCTTTTCGCGATTTTAATTTTGGTTTTTTTTTTTGTTACACGCGGTCTCGTCGAGTTTTTTAACAAATCGTATACACATCGTCTGAGTACGGTTTCTTATAACTCTATACACACACACACATATACATATAGGGCTTAAACGCGAAATAACAATACGTAATCGGATTAATTACGAGGGTTAGGACGAGTTATATCATCGGTTTTAATTATTCGAACAAAGCCAATTAACGCTTGGAAGCCTTATCGACGACGACGACGGTTTAGTCTTTCGCGTACACCGTGAATTTATATACGCGCGTAAAGGTCATTATCGTAGTCGGGGCGACGGCGACGAAATAAAACAAAATAAAACCAAAAAAAAAAAAAAAAACCGAAACATCTGTCGAAAATAAAACCCGTAAGGAAACTGACCATAACCTTGCGCGCGCGAAAAAAAATTCAAAAGCCATTTAGATTGGAGTCTTAACCGCCACCGCCGCCGCCGCATACACCGACTGCCGATTCTTTCTATATATTATATATATATATATATATATATATATAAATCACGAGACCGCGACAGTTGTTTTACAAAATTGCCTCTTGTCCCGCTTAGCGTGCGTGCGTGCGCGTGTGTGTGTGTGTGCGCGCGTTTAATTTGTATTCCGAACCGCAGAGAACGAAACCGGTCTTGGCAAACCAAACTCGAGAGAACGAAAAAAAATTTTTTGTACGTATACAGAGGAATAATAAAGTACACGTATACGCCGTACATCTAATATACATATTACAAAACGTGTAAGGATATTAAAAAACGTACGCGTCGCGGCACAGACGCACGTATATGGTACGCGATATGAGATTTCAAAATATTATCGTAACGTTGAATAAACGCGCGTTAAATATATAGTATGCAGGGTGTCGCGAATGTGACGGCGGCGAGAAATAAAAAAAACCACGCGATTCCGGATCGGTGTTTTTCGATCGAAGCCGTGGTAGCGACGTAAGTACGCGGATGCGGGAACGTATCGACAATATCATTTAGCGCGCACACTCCGCCGCTGATGCCAAACGTTCGCTGACCGCCTGCGTGTACGTAATATAGAAAATCGGCTAAGCGCTGACGGCCGCGTGCGACGTCACTGTATTTAGGCCGCGACGAAAATGTGTGTTGTTTACGGTCGTTTTATTTTTATATTTTTCAATTGCCCGTTAACGAATATGAAGCGTAACACGATCGTTCAGTGTGCGGGGATTATATAATAGCGTTATTAACGCGAACGAAAGGAACGACGGTACTTTCGGTAGGTTTCGGACGCTCGACGAACTATTTCATATGGCGACGAATCGGTGGGCACGTTCCCTGTTTCCCGTTCGTTCGCTCGAACGGCGGACACCTGCTTTAAACGACCAACGTGAAAATCGATACTGTACGGACTTGATACGCGTTAACGTATCCCGAAAAGACTAATAAATAGGACGCGACCGCCGACCTTAGATGGCCGGGAAACGCGTATGTATCCCTCGAGAATTTTCGGAAAAGAAAAACCGCCGAACTCGTACGCGGCGAACACCGCGCTTACGAACTCGTGGTAGCCGACGATTATTTCGCGAACTGTCCCGAACGTGGACGTCGTTTTATTGACGGTTTCCGCGCGAGTACGTAATTATCGTTAACACGGCCGGTCGATGTCGGGCGGAATTTATTCGATTTTCGTTTTCGCGTTGACGATTTCCGTTTGTCGTCGTCGTCGTTTCCATTATATATGGTCACGAAATCTACGATTACGATACGCCAACGTTCGTCAAGGCCCGCGTACGACTATTAACAGTAAACCGTCGTCATAGCTTTGCATAAAAATTAAAGGCTAGGGTCGTTCAAATTATTTTTAGACGGCGTACATAAAAGTTCGCGGGCAACTCTTCGAAATTTTCACCACCGATTGTGTCTACCTTAAATATATTGTCCGACGCGCGTACGTACGTGACGCGAAGTTTACACGTCACAGCCGACACACATTTCCCGATATTCGAGAGTATAAAAAAAAAACGACTCGGAGGATCGCGCGCATATATATATATTCAATACGGGAGACGAACGCGTGTATATAAATCAGAAGGCGCGTCGAAACGTACTCTGTACACGCGCGCCAACTCCGATACAGACACGTCCATAAATTCTTCGGGAAATTCGTCCGATCGTATTCGTTTCTGCGGGCGCGAACTTTTAAAAATATTTTAATATCTCGGTCTCCCCCGCCGAGGGTGGCGAACCCGAGCTGTCAGACCCCCGCCAATACTGATCCCATTTTATTGATTGGTTTGTGTACGAGTATATATGTGTACGGGTGTGTGTGTGTGTGTGTGTGTGTACGCACGGCGCTTCGGGGTGGCAGTGTTTGCACAAGGGATCGGCTTTTGGCCAGAAAAATAATAATTCGTTTTATACATTTTTCCCTCCCGCCCGTTTTACCCCACTCCGGGGCGCCGTCGTTCGGAAGGTCTCGCGCGAAAAAAAAGAACGATCGAGAAATATAAAAAGGGGAAAAATAATCAAACCCGTCCCTATTCTCGGAGAAAGAAAAAAAAAAAAAAAAAAAACGAAAATCGCTCTTATCGTCGTAGGGATCATAACGCTCCACGTTGCGAAGCCGTTTTTTCTCATAAACGAAAAACGCGAAAGAGTAAAAGAAAAACACCTCTGTCGGTCGCGTATTATAATACATATATATATATAAAAATCCGTGTACTTATTTGCGTATAAAGCGTGGTCGCCGAAGGCGGAATTATTTAGAAAAGAAAAAACTCATTAACCGCTCGCGCAGCGAACGCGCGTACGTACACACCCCGACAAAATTTTACGACGCGAAAACGCATAAAAATCCGCCGAAACCCTCGACCTCGCCGTAATCATTTAACAGTCATAATATATATATGTATATGTGTGTGTGTGTGTGTATATATACAAGGAACGATTTCGGATTTTAATAGGAATCGTCGAATTCCGATTGGCGACCGACTGTACCGTACGGTATTTTCGTTCAAACGCGCCAATCGATTAGCCGCCGTTGCTCACACGTAGTTCTGATACTAAAAAAAACGCGCGTTTGACGATTTCCGTTGTCGACGACAAATTCGCCGCGCGCGTCCGTCGTAAGAACGCTACGGTAAGATTGCGTCTAAACGACCGGCTCGCAGTAACCATTCGGTGACCTATTAAAACCGCCGAAACAATACGGCACGCGTCCAGTATTACGTAATACACGAATATTCGTTAAACGACTAATGCCTACGCCGTTGTACGGTGAACGTTATCGTTTTTACAATTCGCGTCGCGTTTACGGCGGAGAGGGCGAAATGTTTTCATGCGCCGTCGAAAACAATTTTTAAAGCCGCGACCATTTTCCGTCAAAATGACCGTCAGCTCCGCCGTCGATAATCGTATTTTACGCCGCGGCGTTTCGTTCCGATCGCGATTTGTCGTTCATACAATCCGCGACAGAACGTACCGTAATAAAGGATGGCCTCTAGTCGGCGGTTAAAACCGCGTGTTCACAACGCCGTCGGCAACGGTCCCGTTTACGCGTCGATTTGTTTCCTGTCGCGTTTATAACGTGGTAACGATTCGCGTACGTCGCGCTCGTACCGTTCGCGGTGCAATTTGCGTTTAACGAAAAACATTGTTCAAAAGGCGCGTGGTTACGCGAATCGTAACCGCGGTTATCGGCACGCGAGAAAACGAACGGTAACGCGCGCGTATAGATTTCGAGGCGTATCGTTACCGCGAACGCGACTTTATTTCGCGTCGTTTTCGTCGAGATTCCGGACCGAACGATAATGATTATAAAACACAACGGCGAATCCCGCGCGTCTCGGGTACGATACGTACGGCCAACTCGGTGGACAACCGAAAAGCATACTCGCGTACGGATTCGGCGGTAGACGTGTGCCCGTGTCTGGGACGGTATATATTAATCGTATATAACAAACGACGGGCCGGAGCGGTGTGGACCGTGACCGGGCTGGACTGTGGCCGTTGCGGAGGGGTAATCCGTTAGCACACTAAACACGGACGGTATGAGAGGAATACTATATAATAGGTGTCTACGTTTATAAAATAAAAAGACGCGGAAACAAAAAAGAAAAGAAAAATAATGGACGAAAAAAGAAGAACGGTGATATATATATATATATATATATAACGAAAACGAATAAACCGAAAAACACGCCGGAAGTCGATCATTAACCAAACACGGGGGGGTTTTTGTTGTTTCTTTTTGCTGTTCACTCTCTCCGGCTAGCGCGCGCTCGCCGGCCGGCCGCCCCGCCCGTCCGTCCGTCCGGCCGACACACACCGCCTAAGACGTTAATTACGGGTAATTAGTCGTTTCACACTTTTTTAGTCACGGGCGCGCGGCGGATATTGTGATGAGCCAAGCAACACTCGACACCGCCACGCTCGTCGGTATCGGATAGCGGCGCGTATTATACAAACGTTATTACGGCCGTGTCCGTGTACACTCGCGCACGCGCACCAATCGTCGCCGTCGAATCGCCAAGCGTTTTACGGTCACGGACGTGTTCGGGGGGCGGCAGCGTACGCGCGGCACGGCGAAACGAGAATTTCCGTAAAATCGCGCGATTTCGTTCGTAATTTATATACGCGCGCGTACTATGCGTTCCGTATAGAATTGTATACGACGATCGGGTGTAATAGCCGAAATGGACGAACGAATAACGACCGCGGAAGATTACGACAATTCAAGTTCGTATCGGTCAGGCGGGATCGGTTTCGCGCGTTCGAGAACGAATTCGCTTAGCCCGAGTGAATTTTTCGAATTTCGCCGTTTACTCGAATCACTTATCGCCGCCGATCGAATTGTACGGGCGGAATCGAAGGGATTTTAACCAGAAGGGGCGCGGTGACATAATCGCGTTTGGCGTACATTTTCTTGTAATACAGCGCCGCGAGCGTTTGACGAAATTCGCGGTCGCCACTCGGGACGAACGCGTACGCGCGCGCCTGTGCATTAAGCGTTATTACCGTTATTAATATAGCGGTCGTTACATTGTTTCAACGCGTCTTTTGCAACGCGGAATCACTAGACAGGATACGAGTTAATGGAACAATCGGCCGCAATACACAGCGGCGTGGCGAATGGTCCGGGACAACGTGTAACGTGGACGTATTATGTACGCGCGTATAAAAGCGAGACGATAATTAATAATACCTACCCGACGCGTACGAGGAGCTTAATGAACTTTTTACGTACTTCCTCATTAACGGCACTTAAAAAACAAAAAACCACCGCCTACGGAGTTACTGTCGTAATTTACGCGCCGTACATATTGTACCGCGCGCGCGCGCGCGAGGGGGGGGGCAAACGGGAAATCGTCGGGTCGACTGCGTAACGGACGGTTCGGAATTCCGACAATTGCCCGTCGACCAGATACGGTTTCGATAAAGGTCGCGCGTATATTTACGCGCCTCGTATTCGCCGTTTACGGAACCGACGTTCCGGCGATCGATAAGAGCCGCGTGTTCGCCGTGGTCTTTTTCCCGTCCGAAATCGTACGAAGGGGTTATAAAAGCGCCGTCGGCCGTGTAGTGTTTTTCGTCGCGCGCCGCACGAGAAGAAACGGCCACCGCACGCCCGCCCCCGCGCTAATATACGAAGCGATCGTCGCCTCATTAGGAATGCAACACGAGCCGGTCACAAGAGCAATAATAATCGTAACACCGCGTCGGCGCGCGCGCGTTCGTTCGTATATATGTACGTGTAAGATTGTTGTTGTATAACACGTTGTCCAAAAAATAACGAAAACAAAAAAAAACACGGCCGCCATTGTTTTTTTACTCGTCTATATTAAATATAACGTAATATTATTTCAACGCGTATGTTGTTGTTATCGTACGTGAGCGCGCGCGCGCGCGCGATCGCGACGCGTATTGTTTGTTCGGATACTTAGCCGCTCGCTCGCGCCTACCGATCCATTATGAATATACTACGCGCCGCGAGGTGTTAATCCACACGCACACACCTGTCCGACCGGCACCGTTGTTGCGCGGGTGGTACGTCCGTTGCTGCGAGTGGCGAAGGAGCGCGCGCGCACACACACACACACACCTCCGTGTGTGTATTACGCGCGTTCGTCGTGCACGTTTTCGTAAATTACGGATCGCGGACAATCGTCGGCCCGACGACGACGGGGTCATTAAGATTTTTATCCGTGTGTATGTGTGTGTGTGTGTGTGTGCGCGCGCGTGTATCGAGCCTAGACCGTAATTATAACGTGTGTACTTACCCGACACTTCACGCGTACGTGTGTATACGATCGACGAAATTTACTTCCGCGAGAGGAGGAGGAGGAGACGCTCGCGTTTCCGCCGCCCGTTTGGTTACGCGCCGGAACGGTGCGGGGGCGTGGTTTTCGCCGCCGAACTTCTCCGAAGGCGCGATATATAGGACGCGGATCGTGTATGTGTGTGTGTGTGTGTGTGTGTGTGGCGCGACCGAATCCGTGACGTACCGCGGTCACCCGGTAAACACCGCGGTTGTCCCCTCCACCGCGTTACGGATAATTGGACGGCGTCGCGGAACGTCCGAAAAGGGACGTGGGAAATTCGCCGGAAACGAACGGAACGCGCTTTTCGCGATCGATACAAAAATCGATACGAACGGCGAAACGTAACGCGTGTCCGGACGGCCCCGCCGCGATCCGCGTTTATATTTATATATATATATATACACGTATACGTATCGTTTGTGTGTTTAGGTGTCGGTCGGGTCCCGTAACGCGACACCCAACCCCTTGCCTACCGACCGATTCCCGGACGTCGGAGTTATAACGACGATAAATGGATTTCGGGAACGATCGCCGGGAACAATGGTTCGTCAAAAACGCCCATTAAACGGGCGTAAAAATAATAATAATAATAATAATAAATATACGGAAGGAAACGACCGCGGTACGTGCGTGCGTGCGTATTTATAATTGTCAATGGCCGCCCCGTCCCCAGTAGTTGGGCGAAAAACGTTCGGATCTCCCGGAAAATTAACGACTCGTTTTCGTTTTTCGGACGGCGGGTAATAATAATTTTTAATAAAAACCGAAAACGGATCCCCCGGGAACCGGCCGCCCGGCGGAACAAAAGGATTGTGTATCGTTTACATCGGGGGCCCTTTTGTGTCAACCCTAACTCTCCACGTACGTTCTAGATGTTTTATGGAAATGGCGACTAGCGTGGGGCGGACGCGCCGAATAATGCAAAATGTATTAAAATACACGGTACGCGCGTACGTACACGCTGTAAAATATTACGGGCGATACGCCGGCGCGCGACGCGTCTACGCGAATTATTTTCACTGCATTTCAACGCGTGGCCTATCTGCCATTGTGCGCGAGCGTAAAAAATTATTCGCGTTGTATTATTTTTTTGTCTTTATCCCCTTTAATGTTCTTTTTTCCGGGTTACCGCGGAGAACAAAAAGGCGACGCACGCGCGCTCCGCGTTTACACGGTCGGGGCCATAAATTTCAACTTTTTTTTTATTGTTCCCCGAGTTTTCGTTAAAAATGTAAAACATACATCACGCGCGAAAATAAATAAATAATAAAAAAAATCGGAACCCTTCCGCCGCGCGCGTACCCGACGGCGCGGCACACTCGCGCGTGTATTGTCGCCGACGCCGGAGTTTCGCTCATTTCGCGTCAAATGGTCTGTGATTTTAATACAAACGCCGATTTGATAACCCGACACCGGTGAAGCGGGCGCCGTTAGTAGTCGTAGCGCACGGCACGGCGCGGAGGGACAGCTGTTTCGGGCGGGACAAAAGTCGCGCGAGCGCGAAAAACGTACGTAGTACTCATCGTCGGACGTCGCCGTCCTACGAAAAGTGAAAAAGTCCCGACTCGTATATACAACGGCCGCTGTTCGGATGACGTTTCTATAGAAAAAATATTCATTTCCAGACGATTTGCGCTTAGAATACTAACGAAAATTCGTTTTCACTCTCGAAAATGTAAACACGTTCTTCGTACGGCGCCGCACACGGATCGTAACCAAAATATAACGACGCGATGGCGTATTTACAAACTTTCTTCACGGGATGGGGGGAAGGTAATACCGAAATCATTTTCGAACGCCGATATTATCGCGCGCCGGTTTTTTATTGGAATTTTACATAAAACTAAATTAACGAAATCGAACAAACACTTCCGCTAAACGTTAAAATATTTTCTTTCCTTCGTTATAATTTTTCGAAATAGGCCGACAATTATATTATCGACGCGTTTGAAATTCGAAATCTTCGAACATTTTCTGTGGAGGAGCCGGAAACCCCCGTAAGCCCCCCTCACCGCCCCCGTTCCCATAAATACGCCACTGTACCGACGTTTTTCCGTTTAAGGAGAAACGTACCGTTCGTTAATTATTTTCGTGCCGAAATTATCGGGAACCGTAATTGCCACGGAGAACGGGACGATCGCCGGGATTTGGGCGTATTGATTACTTTTGGTCCGTGTACGCCGCCGCGACGGACGGTAAAAACGCGTATATAGAAACCGCTATCGATCGTCGGACGTCGATCGTTCGCAGGTGCGTTGGCGCCTTTAAAAGATACGACCCTCGGAAACTTGTAACGCCATTTAATAGATACGCTCGGGCGATAATGGCTACGCCACACACGTACGCGCATAGAACGCGTAGAAGGGTTTGTGTGTATTTCGCGCCGTATTATTAACCGGACAGGGTTTCACAAAGACGAACCACGCGCGTATTATATATACACCCTCTCGAAACGCACGCCGCACTCGTTTACTCGCCTTCGTACGTTCGCGCGCGCGCGCGCGTAACACGTGAATACCGTAGGCTTTTGTCGGGACGAACAAACGTAATAATACTCGCGTACGGAAAACCGCTAACGAGATCCGCGGCCCGGCGGCGCACACCGAAAACCGTGGTAGTTTTAAGGATATCGCTTAATGCCGCGAAACAATGATACGTAAAGCGGGCGGCGGTGGTAGAGAAAATCCGTCGGTCGGTACCGTAACAATGCGCGGATTTTGCGCGCGGGACGGATGTCGGACTTCTACGGTGCGCGCGCACGTTACTATAGTTTGTGTTGGTATACAGACGACGCGCGGTGGCGAAACGTACGTTCCGAAGACGCGTATGTGAATTCGGGTGCGGAAAGAGCGGACGATTATATCGGCGAAAATAAATGCAAGATAGACGGCCAACGCGGGTATTGTTCCCGTATTCGCGCACGCACTTACGGTCGAATGAGCGCGGCGATCATCGATCCTTTGTACTGTTGACGTATCGTCGATATACATATTGCGGGCTCTTATACGGTACGTGTAACGCTTCGGTGTAGGATTTACACAATGAGTAATAATAATACGTCGAAGAAGAACCTTTTCGCAGATTTCTCCGAATTTCGCGGTATTATACGTTATATATATATATACAACGTTAGCCAGCAACGGTGTGTGTACGCGCATAATGTATAAACGATATATTCCTTTTTCGCCCAAAAACGGACGACGACGGTGATGGGAAATATTCTCATTGTCACCGGCGGCGACCGAGCCACCCTTACGCGGTGTATACTACTACCAGCTGGGTCGGTTTTTACCTGAAAACCCGATTGTTTTGCCCGATATTTGGCTAATGTCCCGCGAATACGGCCAGCTGCGCCCGTGTGCGCCGCCGCGCCCGTAGAGCGGGAAAAACAATCGGTGGGGGCCGAACGGCGTGCAGATTTTCGACGGTGTTTAATATAATAACGCGCGTGCGTGCGCCGCGTGTGTGTATATATATATATAGGTATAAAAAGACAGACGATCGGGACGCAGCTGCTCGGGCGCGCGCACACACACACACACACACACACACATTCACAGGATCGAAGCTACCGCGGATCCGAAACTAATTTATCTAACCGAAAAACGACGGGATTTGTCGTGTGTATATACACAAACGGGGAAAAAAAATATACGAATTCCCCCAAAAAAAAAAACGCGCACTCTACTCCCTACATAATATATATATACATGTATAATATATTCTATCTCGTTTTGAAACGCGACGCTTTGATCCCCGTCTTCGGATTTTCGTTTGCCAAACACGACTTACGCGTACATAATATATATATATATATACATTAAAAACGTATACGTATACAGAGTGAGAGGAAGGTTCCAACATCGCGACGTGTATATGATAATTGATTTCGCGGAGGAACCGAATTTGGAAATGACTTCGCGGTTTAACGGAAAATAAAAATTACGGGTTTTTTTGTCCGTACGTTTCTCTACGAATCCGAAAAATAATTCACCGACGCCATTGCTCCCGTGGTATCTACCCGAATTTCGAGTAATTTCGCTTTTCGAAAAACGACGCGGTCAGACATGATTCGCGACATATATATATATATTTATATTAGTTCGCCGAAAATTGACCGTCGTTTTCGGGCACTCTATTATTGCAACGCGTAACGAAGCGTTTACGGGGAATTTCTTTTCTTACGTAATAATATACGAATGATCGAACGATTCGATCGTTTGTGGTCGATTAAAAAATAATAATAAAAAATGCTCCCCCGTAAAGGCGGTAAAACAGAACAATTGTCGAATACACGGTACGAGAGTACCAAAAATTTCGAAACGCCGTTCGTTACACGCGTAAAATGCGGGCGCGGAGTTAGGAAAACAAAATTTCGAGACTCGCGGACGAAAGCCGACGTCATTGATCTCACGACGCGTATGTTACATTGCGAAAATAATCGCTACACAGTAGTCTCTGTAATAGTTCTTTCCGTATTTTCGTCGTTTTCTTATTTTATGGTAAATCGTTTCGATATTCCGCAAAACCGTAAATGTACGCTGGGTACGCTCAACGACAGCGCGCCATAACCTCGGGAATACGCGAAACAAGTACACGCTCGTTATAGGTTAGGTTTGAAAGATTAGGCGAGTTAGGTCTTTTGACAAATACGCGCTATGGACATATACCGACGACGTCTCGTAAGCTTACACGCTTTTCGAATCTAATTGTTGATCTCGCGACCAACCGCCGCGGGCGAAACCGACCGCCGGCGTCCGCGTCATCGTCGGATTATATAAACGGGCCGGAATTCGATACCTTTTTCATTTTCGTTTTCGTCGGTCGGTTTCGCACGGGCACGCGCGTTTTCGTACGCTCCGCGACCGGCTGCAGGCGACCGATAATAACGAAGGACAACAAAAAAAAAAAAAAAAACGGTGGTAGTACGCCATTGTGACAGTAGTAGTAGTAGTAGTAGTATAACGTTCTAGCGTGTAACGACGCCGACCGAGGGGAGAGAATGAATATTTGGACCTAAATAAAATATTATTATTTTTACGCGCACCCGAACGACGTGGCGCGGGGACCCCCAGGTACAGATATAAAATCACGTTTTGGTTGTAAAACTAACCGTGCGTGTGCGTGTGTGTCCGCCGCCGCCTCCGCCGCCGCCACCGCCGCCGCCGTCGTCATCCTAGTCGTCGTCGTCGTCGTCGTCGTCAAATATGCCGCTATACGTTCCGAGGCGGGGCGAAAACGAAATAAAAATGTATTTTTAATAAACCGACTTTTTTACACCGCGTTCGGTTTATAATTAAAAATACTGAAAGAAAAAAAAACCCCTCTCGCTCCGCGGGAGCCCGTAGGTATTACGCGCGCGCGCACGCATACACTCGCGTACTATTAACGCAAGTACAATAATAATAAACAATTTGAAGAAAAAAAAAAACCAGAAGACGGAGAAAAAAAAAACACGTACCCACACGTTTAATATATATATATATATATATGTAGTCACAATGTACGGGCGAAAAAGAGCGGGTTGTATGTGTGTGTGTGTGTGTGTGTGTGTGTGTGTGTGTGTGTGTGTGTGTGTGTGTGTGTGTGTGTGTGTGTG
>JAIPRN010003846.1:0-18531 GCA_025469175.1 Geopemphigus sp. TES_GeoC_2020 | reverse complement strand
ATAATTTGTCGTCCCCATACGTGAAAAAAAAAAAAAAAAAAAAAATCGAATTTCCCCCTCCCTCCCCCCATAAATAGTTTAACGTCTAAAAAATATGGCCGTACATTTTTTAGAACGAAATTCGCGTTATTTAAAAAAACTCGTTTAAGTAGTTCCGCCTCCATTCGAGCCTACAAAATCGATCACCGAAGGGTGGTGGGGCCGAGAAGATCGCCGCAGCCCGTTGACAAAAGTACGCCAGGAAGAGCTTAGAAAGAGAAACGAGTACCACGAACGCACCGAGGGACTTCTGTATGGCCTAGTTGGTTGGTAAACATTTTGAACGCGTTCTTCTCAAAACGACTTTTTTCGAACTACCGTGCAAGATAACTGGAAAAGTGTTCAACCCGATCCATAATGAAACGCGGCGCACATTTTCTTTATAGTGTTAGCTTCTAGTTGTCAAAACGCCACGAAAACGTTCGAATATTGCCATTTTCGAGCCGAAAAAGCCGTCGGAAAAAAGGGCGAAAATTCCGACATTTTTGTCCGAGTGGCGCTAATTTGCGATGTTTTTGTTATTTTCCTTGGTTCGACTAGACGATACACGTTTTACGAACACGTTCCGACCCATTTTGTTTTTCGTTCGATTTCAGATTCTGAAGCTAAAAATCACGACGATTGATTGACCACAGGAGGAGATTGGTTACTACGGCGACCATTTCGAAAAATCGGATTCTTATAATTTAATATGTAACGAATAAACGCGCCGAGCCTCGAAACGATTCGTTTAGCCCTTCCATTTTAAATAAGCCTCTGAAAAACGGTCGAAATTATCGGCCGGACTTAAACGCGTTCAATTCGGTTTGTGATTTTTTTCGACCGGATCTCCGACGTCGTCGTCGGACCCAATTATTATATTCCCTCCCTCGCCCCCCCTCCATCTTTCGTCTGCCACAAATAGTTAATTTCTTATTTCGCTCGTCGACAAAAGTCGAAAAACTGTAGGGCCGTCGTATCGCGAATCGAAACGGAACTCTTATTCGTCGCGTTCAGTTTTATCGTTAAATACGACCCCTCGCCCCCCGTCTTATTAATCCAAGAACCGAAATTGAGTGGTTAGACGTTAAACGAAAAATTGGGCGGAGAGTTACGGGAAGTCGACGGAACCGTTTCACAACCCCCGAAATAAGCCCATATATATATTCGACTTCGATAGAGTCAAACTATTAAAATAAACGTCCGAGTTCGGCGCGCGACACGAATATCATATCGTTTCGTTCGTTCCGGATTTCTGATCTAGCACACCTATCGATACTATTGTAAATTATATAAACTATACGAATATATATATATATACTTAGCGTAATATCGATACGGTTAATTTTCGGAATTTCATTAACGTCTTTATAAAATATCGAATTTAAAAATGTAGGAACGTAATCGGGTCTAATTGTATTATTAAGTTTTAATTTGTATTTGTTTTTTTATTGGAAGTTTTGCGTAACCGTCGAGATTATTACACAGTTTCGATAAAAAAAAAAAACTGTAAGGGATCGTTTCGTTTAAAATACATTTCACTATTAGGTTATTTTATCGTTTTCGTTTGTTTACGATCTACGATTGTACAAAAAAGCGAAGTTTAAATTTCATTACGATCGCGAATGAATCCTTCGACATTTTGTGTTCGCACGATGATTCGTCGACACAATAATCTACCAATCTTCCCCAATGCGAGTGGACACGTATCGATTCCACAATGAAATATTCGTATTAAAGTTCGAATACTACACATTTAGAATTACCCTGTCGGTAGTTGTTTGGTTGAACATTATATAAAATCTAGTTACGCGTAGCCAACGATTGTCATTTTTTCCAACAGCACTAAAATTTTATAAAAAAATAGACGTTATGCATACACTAGGGTTTCAATTTTTGTTGATTCTTCAACGGAAAATCAATTAGTTCAACGATTCAATCGAGTTTTAATAAATTGTGTTAAAAACTTTTCTAAAATATTTTGAAAAGCTCCATTATTGATCTAAGAGCGACATTGATTTTTTGTTATCGTATTATAGTAAATCAGAATCGCACGAATAACTTGTCATCATTAAATGCGTATACAACTGTTTTTCCGTTACAATATCGATATATTTATTGTTCGCAGCGCATCCCTACAATGCATAGTGGTTTAAAAAAACGTATTTTATTAAGCGATTTAATATTAAATTTCATTTTTATAGTGTATCAATAATAATTAAGTTATTGTATAGCAATCAAATGTTTATATAATAGTTGTTTTTTATTGTACCCTCGTACTACATAAGTCCTTCATCACTATTTACTTCATTTAGATCAGGGGTCAGCAACCTTTGGAGTCTGAATAATTACAATTTATAAAAGATTTATTTTATTTTACAAAAATTAGTTTATAAAATTTCAAAATTTTTTAAGAGCCACATATATTTTTTGCCAACAATAAATAATTAAAGAGCCGTAGCTTCACATCCATAGAGCCACAGGTTGCTGATCCCTGATTTTGATCAACATGTTTAATATTGTCTTCATTAAATTTAAGGCAATTTTGCTTTAGTACACAATGGAGTTAGTTTTTTATTTACTTTTCTTAGATACGAAATAAATGAATCTAACAAAATGAGTAAATTACGAGAATTTTTTAATGATTACAAATATTCCATCGTATGTTTACGAAACAAAAATTGATTTATAAAAAATCAAACACGGGTAGCTGGAAATTATAAAATCCTATTTAAGGGAATTTATAGATTTATATTTAAAATACAAAACGTGGTGCTACTCTATACTACTTTTTTTAAAAACTACAAATACACTTTAAAATTCAAAATGACAAGATTATCAAAAAAAAAATTAATTTTTTGAAGAATATACTCTAGGTAAATAAAAATGTGAATTTTAGTAATTTATTTTCCTCGCTTAATAGGCTTTCTAATGATACTAAAATTGTCTATATAATAATAACCTTCTTCGAACGATAGTCTGGAAGAAATTAATATAGTTTTACGAGTATACAATAAACATTATAAAAGCCAATTATCACAATCATTGGGCATTACAATATGTTCTATAAGTGACTATTAAATTAACTACCCTTAGATAACATATTTAAACCGATATAAAGTAACAATCTATATTTAAAAATAACTAATCGCAATTTGAATTTTCCAGTTTTTTTTTTGCCCCACTGTGCAATGGAGTTCTTAATATTTTATTTGTCTCGAAATTAGCCGCGGTTCATTGATTTTTTTCTATTCAGAAATCATTAAAACAACTAAATATTAGACGTCAAAATGACAATCTTAAGATACAATTATATTTATAAACATATATTGTAATTAAGAACAGGATTTAATTTACTAAAAATATGAACAAATATTACTTAGTGTTTTCATTTAAGTGTATTTGATGTATTTAAAATATACAAAGCATTTCTATTTAGGTAGAGTCGCTGTGCATTTGCCGCAATAGTATCTGTTCTGCATATCAGCCATGAATACACCTGGGCCACAGTTCTCAGACGCGCATTCTTTCTTCAAACGGATAACCTTTCCATTTTCATCGACCTAAGCATAAAAAACAGAGCAATTATTTAAAAACGAAATTACACGGATAAAAAAAAAATTAATAGAAATTATTTACTTTGTAAAATTTCAACACAGCTAACTTAACCTTCCTTTTCTTGTGCTTGATTTTTTTGGGCGTAGAATAATTCTTCTTCTTACGTTTCTTGGCACCACCTCTCAATCTAAGAACCAAGTGAAGCGTAGATTCCTTTTGAATATTGTAGTCAGACAGAGTACGTCCATCTTCAAGTTGCTTTCCAGCAAATATCAAACGTTGTTGATCAGGAGGAATGCCTAAAAAAAATGTTTTAATAATAATTAACATTAAGAGAAGACTAATGCCTATTAAATTTTGGAGACTATAGCGAATAAGGTCTTTTAATAAAAAATATACACATCGAAGCAGTTTATATGATTCAAATAGAATCCATAAAATATTTAACTTTTTAGTTTAGAATCGAATAATTTTCATATTACATATTTTATGTTAGATCCTGAACACCATTTTTATTATTGGCCAAATCATATTATAATTTATACAACAAATAGATTCAATTTTGAAGAACTTTAACAGAATATAATTATAATATATATATATATATAGTGATAGTGATAGTAGTAGTGGACAGATATGGCCAAATATTACTTTTTAAGTGACACACATAAAGAACCTAGACATTTTATTATTTGTAAACATTTTGTTTTAAAAAGTATATTTTTGCATAGCGTCAAAATCATAAGAAAACATAAACAAAATTTTGAATAGAACTTATTCTCCAGATATATTTTTCTGAATATAAAATTTGAAACGATAACGATTTTCGCCATGAAATTGTCACAATCACGATGAACATCTTATTGATAAAAAATACTTGTCCAATTTCAATTAATATAATATTTATGGCAATCTACAAAATGTATATACAGATTTTAGAATAAAGGAGCTGCTAGTCTTTTATATAACATCAATTTAAATAAAAAAACTGGCAATAGTTTTAATTTAAAATAAGCGTAACATTCAACTAACTTCATATATAATGATGATAAATTGTTAATAATGTTTCAGCAAATACATTGTATATATTCCGAGGATGCCATCGTGTATAATTAGGGTAATTATGATTTGCAGCGACAGGAATGCAAGTTACTTATTTATATTAATTTGGGAATTGGGTCGTAATTAGTAACGGATGGTTTAACTGTATTTATTTTTAGTATTTACCTTCTTTGTCTTGAATTTTAGACTTCACATTTTCAATCGAATCAGAAGACTCTACTTCGAGAGTGATCGTTTTCCCAGTCAACGTTTTCACGAAGATCTGCATTTTGCTGAAAAAATAATAAACACGTTGGACAACTCCGAATATATGATTTATTTTAGAAATAAACGACTATAGAATAAAATAGGCCACGTGGTTACCGATCTCTACGATGTATTCTGAAAGATCACGCCTGTCCGACAAATGAACCCATCTATTTATGTGTAATATTCGTCATAATTACCTTTTATTCTTATCCGCAAAACAATCTTAAAATCCTTGCCGTTCAAAACGTCCACATGTAAGTGGAAACTAAGAAAAATGACGAATTAATGACGCTAAACTTCGAGTCATTAAATAACCCTTATCAACAAATTGTTGGATGTAGGCGGAGAAAGGGTGGAATTAACTGTTTGAGGTTAAACGTCAAAGAGTTTATACACGTAAACGATATATTTTAGCTCCTTGTCAAAAATTGTATTATCAACGTGATATTACGGCAATATAAAGACAACCGGTTGAAACGATGAAAAATAAATTTTTTTGTTCGTCGTAGATCAGAAGTTATAATTTGTGTTTGATTCGTTTTTTTATATTTGGTGCAAACATTTATTATTTTCAAAAGTAAATTTCTCATAATTTTAAATTCGTAACGAAGTATCATCTGCTTGGAATCACGTTAGAAATGAAGTATATAATTTCTGTAATATTATTCATGTTATTAGTACGTATCTAGTAGAATTACGATCAACTATAAACCAAAAAATAAAAATTCAACACTATTATTTTTGTACTAGGAGAATGGATGCAATGGAGATTATACGGCTAATGAATGCACATTATTGGGTTTTAACAAAGCTAATCTTCTGTGTTCATCTTGCGATCTACTAAATAAGTTTCATTTGTCATCGATAAGGTATAAATGGGTATTATTTTTAAATGTTTCAAATTGACGTGTTTATTCAAAATAACGTTAAGTATTCAGTAGTATTGTCTATGTAATAGATTATGAATTATCCGAGAATATATAATTATTTCAATATGTATAGTCGTGTTAATTATAGGTTCTGGTTTTATTTGAATTATGAAATTTAAGTTTATTTTATTATCTACTACGGTTTATTTTAATGCGAATATTAAATTTTAGTTAGTCCGTAAACGTTAGTAAGTATACTTTTAAATTTAAATAAGTTCTAATAGGAAACTTTATGTGTTAATCTTCGAAAAGAAAATTAAAATATTAGAAAATCTTTATTTTAAATTAAAGCGCATATAAATTTTATAAAAAGATATATTTTATTATATATTTTTACGTTTTATTTTTTAATTAAAACATTAGATTCACATTCATTGTACATTTTTAATCATTTAATTTATTTGATTATCCATATAAATAAATTATTTGTAACTTTTGGCTACAATCTTTATAGATATATGACGTTCAACTATATTGTTGTATTAGTATTTTTGCATATTAAACAAATACATCATGTTTAATTGGTCAGACTTAAAAGTTTGTTTCATTATATTGCTCTATAAATTATAATTATGTGCGTCTTAATGTTATATAATTGATAAATGATTTTTTGGCTATTTAGCGTGCTTAGATTTATTTTATATATTTATTACAATAATAAAATCTGTTATTAAATTTCAGTTAATGGGTACAATTTAAATTATAATTAAAATTTATATACAATCAATAAATACATTATACATTTTATTACAGAGAACACTGCGTACAATGTTGTCAAGTAGATCACGTAAAATTGATTAAAGTTTATTCGAAAGCCAGATTAGAAGTCTGTACTTGTAAATTTGGTGCTTATCCTCAGATACAAGGTAAATTATTCTATTAAATGTTAAATGTTACTATTAGATGACATATAAATATAATCATTCATAATATTCACTTAAATTAGTTATTCTTATAGATTGTTATTTTGAGATATATAGAATTTTAAAGAATCTGATATTTTTATTAAATAATAATAGTGTGCATGTAAATATTAGGTAACGTTAATATGTTAATTGTTATATAAGAATTTGTATTTAAATCAATAACAATAAACAACACTTCAGATTAATTTTATTATTGATTTTAAAAGTTTTAAATAAATATAAAAAAAAAATGATAATTTTAATTCTTAAATTAAATAATTATCTATATTTAAAACTGTACAAATTAAGATTTTTTAAACATAAATTATATTAGCAGCCAGCAAGAATTATAATTATTTAAATGTTGCAGTTTGATTTAAATTTAGATATACATTAATTTGTAAAAAAATATCAATTTATTAATTTTTTAAGCTTAATATTATTTAATAGTATATATCTCACAAATTGTTTGTCATTGCTTTAGCGTTCATAAAAAGTGATCGACCCAATAAGTACCCTAATTTAACAATCAGATATGTACGTGGATTGGATCCATTAATTAAACTCATGGACAGCAATGGGAATGTACAAGAGGTAATAAACATGAAACATTTGGCTAAACGTTTTGAGAATTATAATTTTTAATTATTTTTGTCTCAGTCTTAAATCAGTATACAATAATGTGTCTGTAATTGTGTATTGTCACTGAAATAAATATTATAATTTTTATTTTTCAGGTTTTAGCGATTGAACGATGGGACACTGATACTGTGGATGAGTTTTTGAGCACTCATCTAGAACGCATTGATGATGATTACCAATCAAATTTAGTGTAATTTTTAAATTAGTATAACGTCTGTTTTATTCTTTTTTGATATTCACATAATATGTGATATAATACTATTTATGTAAATAACATCTTTGTACAAGTAATATATATATATATATATATATATATATATAAATGTATGTATATGTTATGTGGGTAATGCTCGAAATATGTAAAATATTCATTTCAGGAATATTATAAATAAAATATTATTTTGTAATTTGTGGTTTATAATTGTTAATAGGTGTTATTTATTTATTATATAAAAAGAAAAATCTTGTAAAGTGAATCAATTTTTATATTTTAAAATTTGCTCACAAATATTGCTTAATGTAATATAAATGATAAAATATACTATTATTTAGAATTTAAATGAATGTATGAAATTTTTATTTTGAATAGAGAGAATATTATATTAGGTTAGTCAAATTCAATGACTAAAGTCAAAAAATATGTCAAAAAAAAAAAAATTTAATTAGTTGACGTTTTATTCAAACTCAAACAGAACAAATTTAACGCAACATTTAATTTTAGTTTTAAAAATTTGACATAAACATATTTACTTAATTTTATTGTATAATTATCCTTTATATTTTGTTAATTCGAAACTTTACTAGTAGACAATTATAGTAAGGTAACTAACAATTTTGATATTTAAATATATAAAATTAATTTTTTGTTCTTAAAGAAAAAATTATAAAATTAATATTAATGTAAAGTAAATGTATTATTCACCATATTGTTAAACCATAAATTAATATGATTTATATAAATTTATAAACGAATAAATGTAAAATCTTAAAAGCTTTTGAGTTAAAAACAAACATGAATAGATTTGAAGCCTTAAATTAATATGTATTTATAAATCGGATACTGAAGTTTTGTTCAAAAATGTCGAAAGAGAAAATATTTTTCCTCGCTGTTGGTAACCATAGGTATTCTTTTCAAATTATGCTCAAGCTTGCGCATAATACAATGAACATCATCGGCTGTGTAGGTAACTTGGTACAAATTTTGGCATTTGCTATTTTAGACTGGGAGTGTCATGGAAAGATCGTCTAAAATGGCAGAATTGAGGATGGTAGTTGGTAACTGTGAGATTAAATTTGGTTTTAGACAAACTGCGTGTAATTACAACTGAATGTAGTAAGTTTTGTTTCATTGGATATAACAATAGGTATAATATTTTTCTATTTTTAACACTACAGCGCAACTATTGTCTACTGTACAAATTTTTTTTTTCCACTTTGTGTTTAGAACCCTTGAAAACTAACAGCTATGCATGGTAGGTAGAATGTGTCTAGTAACTTAAACGGTACATCATCCGACGATTTGACATGGAAACTAAACAACACCGGAAAAAATTTTTGAAAAGTTATGGCGATTATTTTTAAAGGGTTTGACAAATGGTGGCGTTTCGAAGTTTATGTATACATATATATATATATATAACGATCAAGAACGTAGCATCTCGCGCGATACCATCTTAAAAAGAAACGGCAAATTACGTAAAGTACACTTAATTTTGATATCGTACAATGAATAATTATTATTTAGACGCTTACCGGGAGGTCGGTTTTTCGTACGAATTCGTTCAGGTGTTCGTTACGCGTAAGCTCTTTCGAGTAAATGTTGCGTACGAACGTGACGCCATCGTGCGTGATCTTGTCCGTTCAAACGACGTTCGGTTTGTACGCGTACCGCACGAATAAACGTTTCAAAAGTAACGTAACAAGTACCCTCGCAAGCAAAATAATATTACGGCTAGCACTATCGTAACGAAATCTTTGATTGCGTACAATAAAAACGTGAAGTACAAAATTACATTTTCATTGGCGGTCGGCTGATTGTCGTCATCCATCGTTACGGGCACAACGGACGATTTCGCTCCAACCTCCGTCACTAACAGCACTTCGAGAACAGACTCCCGGACGGTGTCTAACTACCACTTTGTCATAAAGTCCGCCATTTTTCGTTCAAATATTTCACTATATAACCTTAAATTATTATTATTTCTTATCGGCGACTACCGCAAAACGGTTCTGGATTCATGTTCTAATAATGTTCATTGTACCGGGTTACGATTACCGAGCTCCTGGTTTGGTCGAAAATCGACAAATTTTATCGACGTAACAAAGGCACTTTCGTAATCGAATCGAAATAATTGAAAGAAAACTATACTATTTTTCGGTAGCCGTTGAATTTTCGTTATTTGGTGATTTTTGTTTGTTTCGAATAATGAAGAGAATTAATGCGGTGGTTTAATAACGAGTGTACGGGAAACATCGCGTGTTTATATTAAATAATAATCACTTTAGGAAAAGACGGATTAGAAGTGATCGTAACCCGTAGAGCCGTGTATTTTCGTCGATTAAGCTAATCGGTTCTTCCAGGATAAGGACAATCTTCAATAACTCGCTTTAACAACTCGTTATTACAATACCGAGACATTTTTGTATTCGCGAAAGCGAATTAAATGTCTGTAATGCACGGGAGGCGTGAAACAGATTCAAATATATTATAATTCGTGAATAGTATTTTTGGACGACGAAAGAGCAATTTGTCGAATAGTACTATACGATAACCGATTAATTATAATAAAATACGTCCGCATGTGTACAAAAATAGGAGTAAAGGCTAAATTCATTTTTCTGTTCGATTCCAACACGTGTGTAATGTATATATATATATATATTATATACAACGATTGCCGAGATTGAAGATGAAGAAACGTTCGACAAAAGGATTCGACCCGGCAAAAACGTGTCTGATTTTGGTCGGTCGTTGGCTATCGAATTCATAATATCGAAAACGAATTGCCTAGATCAGGTCCGATTTTTCGACGGCCGATAAACCAGCCAGACAACGCAAATCGTGAGTTGACACCGCAATATATATGTAAATAAGAAAAACCGTTTGCCCGAATAATATATATCATAAAAGGAAAAGATAAATGCGTAAAACACGAAGTACGTATACTAATATTATGTACTCGTCTTTTAAAAAACGAGTACATAATATAATATTTAAACTCGACGGTAAGAAGTTTCTTTGTACGTTTTTCTGGAGATACGAACGAAAAATGGCAGATATTCGTAATGAAACAATATAACGTTATAAAAAAACTTGGTAATCGTCGCGAGCTTCTTATATAAATATATATACTATTATATTAATATATTATATTATTATATATATTATATATATATTATTATTATTATTATCCTTTAGTGATAACCGATAACTCGAAGGAGGTTTTTTTTTTAATTATTTTAATTCTGCGTTTACAATGGCTAATAAAGTCGACGTTGTAAAAATATCGAGAAAAGTAAACGATTAGGGGAACTTTGAGAAACTAACCTAGACTAATTTCGACGTTTTAGATTTCCCTAATACGAAAACGTATGGTTAGCGTATAAAAACTCGAACGATTTAACTCCGACGTCATCACGAAATCGTCATAACGTTTCGACGAATATTTTGAATCGCGGTCCTGAGAAAAGAGCCTACGGGAAGTGAATAGCCGATTGATGGTCATTAAACATTTATCGGAGAAAACATTAAAATCATCGAAATTTTTGTTTCGCTGACTATTGCTTGGCCGACACAACAATAGATTAAACGGAAACAAAACATTATTGAATAGACACAGTTACAGCTTTGTTGTTCTAGGTACAGATAATCTTTCGTCTTACAATTTTTAATAACAACAAATTATCAATATTTATAAGCAATTATTATAAGAAATTTTAATAAAATTCAAGGGTTCATAACAATAGATTGATGGACTTAATAAATATGTACAACAATGATTTGTTTTTATGTGTAGCTGTTTTTAATGTATACCTTAGTAGTTTAAATAAATATATATCTTTATTTTTGTATTTTAAATTTATCTCTAAAAATATCAAAATTGTTTACGTTATACAATTTGTTTTTTAACTGATATTTTACTTAAAAATTCTATACATACATATATATACACACACACACACACACATATATATATATATTTTATAATGTGTAAAATGTTAAATTAATATTTTTGGAAATATAGTAAAATAACGAAATTCAATTTTAGAAAAGTCGAATATATTGACGATTCCCTTTATATTTTACCAAAAATCATACTTAAAACGTAAAATTGCGATGTTTTATTTTCAAATTTCGAAAGAAAATTTTGTAGTAAAGCTTGCATTAAATTTTCAAGCCTTTGGTTCTATAAACCCTTAAATAGTAGTAACGTTTTTATAGGCGTTTAAAATTCGATTTACTTTGAAATCGATTAATTTCTCTTTTTTATTATGTTGATAATATTATACAATTTGTTTATGCTAGTTAAATTTTAAAGATCGTATACAAGATTCGTATTACCTTTTCATAATATATACAAATATACAATACTATTTTAGTTGATTAATATACGCAAACGTATTTCAAAATAAAACTGATAAATTTTATAATTATTTCGTTAATTCAATTTAGTCTTATTTTGTATAAATATTTGTTACAATAATATAAATATTTTAAAACTAATTGACCTATATTTTAGTAAATAGAATACATAAAATATATACATATATACATAAAATGTGTATACAGTAAGCCATTAGGATTTAATTTATTTTTAATTCCAATTATTTCGTTAATTTTTTGTATACAATTAAGTTGTTGATAATTTATGTACTAAATAGACAAATCTAGAAAGTGTTTTTAAAATATAAAGTTTATTTGATTTTTATTTTTCTAGTGACAAAATGCTTTGTTTAAACATTTATTTTGTTTTATGTTTGTCTCTTTATTTTTTGTTCTATTAAAATAGCGCGGCGGAGAATATTTAAAGATGGACGCAGTCCTATATGAATGTATATGACTGACACAGTCTTAAAATAAAATTGGTACGTCTGAAATAACATTTTTTAATTTTATCGAATTTATCGACCAAGAAGTATGAAAATGAATAACTTGATACGTAAATAGTAATCTACACATAATATTATTTCAAATACTTTGTCACGAAATACGAAAAACAAATGTACGTATTATTAAAAATGTGGTCATTGACTTTTTTTTTGTGGAAACAAAATAAATATTTTAACTTATTCGTGTATAAATATAAATTATGGAATTCGAGTAATATGTTTTAATTAATTGCGTAATTTTTTAATAAAAAAAATAAGCGGCATAATACACATTTTCTTTCAGTATTTTACAATTTATTTTAGGATTTTTACTCAGTTAATAAACGAAAAAAGTATTCGAAAACATTCTTTTGATACGGAAGTCGAAACGCGTAACGGTGTTATTATAAAATAATAACATTATTTTGGTCTATTACGTCGATATGGTTATTAAGTAATAAATAGAATAAGTGGTTTAATAACGTTTATTGTAACAGTTGTTTATGGTTTAATATTGATTTCATTTCCGAATCAATTATTTACTAATTTTAGATTTTGAGCGATAGCTAGGAAGCGATTAATTTTTCTATGATACGTAGAATAATAAATATACATATTTTAAATATGCTGACGGTATTTCAAATTAGAAAATTTCCTTTTCTTTTAATTTTTTGGGAAAATGTCAACAATTGCTTTGTTTTTGTTAAAATAAAACTGTTATTCATTTAGGTACGTATTTATAATAGCGCACAACGAATATAATGGGCAGATACACAAAATAATATAAAAATAATGTTACGTAATTATACTAAAGTACATTCAACTATACGAAAAGTATACTATAAATACAGGGTACTAAATCGTAAATTGTTGTAGAGTTGTTGACGAAAAGTGCGTTGTTTATCTAAAAAAACGCGGTTTCTTGGACGTTCCGAAATAAAAAGAACGTTTTGAAAAAGTAAAATACAAGTAAAAACGGTAATTTTAATGGATAGTTTGCCATATTTTTATGTAGTCCATATTTTAGAATTAGTTGTTACAGTTCTGAGGTTCAACATGTGTGGAACACATCATCGCGATCGTCCAGGGCTTTGACGAAATAAATAATAGAATTATGGAGACAGCGACCAATAAAAGGTAGAATTTTTAATAGTAAAGAGAAAATTACCAGAAATATCGTCGATTAAAATTACCACGACGAGGGCAATAAATATAAATAAATAATAAATACCCTATAAATATTACCATTTATCAATTATATATATTACCGGAAATATCGATATTTTATAATTATTCAGATATTAGGCATAAAAACTACGTGTAACGTTAATATGTATTGGGCAATATGAATGAAACGTACAAACGCATAAGCATATCGATAGATTTGATTTTAAACCAGGGAATTTTACAAAATGATCAATCGATTTTAAACGAAGTAAAAAATCGATAAATTTTCTTATATTAATAAATACTTATAGACGAAATATCGTAACGTTTGTTAACGATCAATACGAATTTCTTCGTCGTATCAATATACCGTTTGCCGCAGAAAATTACACCAAACATAAATCACTTAATAAACGGTTCGATTCGTACGAAACTTTAACGATTAGCGTTTTAATAGCGCCGAACACATTTTGGTAAAAAAAAAAAATTTGAATCGCCGAAAATGTCTCAATCCGAATGTAATAACAAATGCGAACAATCGGGTGTCGGAAACACTATTTGGCATCAGTTGAATCGACGAAACAGTCGATTCGACGGCCGAAATAACGTTTAAATAACGCGTCGCCGGAGCGCAATAAAAGATCTCAATGCGTAATTTACACGATGTCATCGAATAGTAGGCTACTCGAACAAACTTTAAATTCGAGCATTTCGAATGGGAGCGGTTGTTCGGCGTGATTGTTCGTTTTCGCAGGCGTCGCTTATTCGATTGTCGGCGTTGTACACGGTACGCGGTCGCCTAGTGCGTTTAGACGCGTTCCACGGTACCGGATTATCAGCGGGTCTAATATTGTAGCGGATCGACGGTGTCAATAAATAAGTCGTCGAACGTTTCCGAAGACGGTACGGAATGAACGTAAAATGCGTACGCGCGGTACGATCGACGTACACAGCGCCGTCGAAAACCGCTGACGTTTTTAATAATGGAAACGTCGTAACGATCGTGTTCACATAACGATGCCCCGTTGTTTTCTCGTCGCGTAAATAAAAGCGTTTTCCGTTCCACCGTGCTCCCCCGGCCGAAGGACGTTACGCGCGATACCCGATAAATAATAATCGTAATTTATTATCGCCCCCGTACGTTCCAGCGACTTTTGTATCGCTCCGTAGGATACTATACAAATAGTCGTATTTACGTACGTGCACGCCCATAATATATTGTCGTCCGTACACGTTCACGTGTACACGCCGTACGAACACGCACACATACACACACATATATATATACGTATAGAATAAATAATACGGACGAAACGAATAACACGTAAAAGTGGGCTAATTTATATCGGTATGCGCGGGTATGCGGCGAGGAGTGTGTTTGGCGCGGGACGAGAAGAGATTCCGCGCCACCACCGCCCGACAAAATATCTGCCGCAGTTTTCGCGGTCCACGAGGTGTCTCGTCCATTCGCGCAGCACTTGGCGGCTCCGCTGCAGCCCAACCATGACCGCTGTTGAATCTCTGGACTCTCTCGATCGGTTCACACGGACGTGATTGCGTCGTTGTCGTCGTCGTTCGCGTTTAAATCTTTCGCGCTTCGTTTCCGTTTTATTATTTTTGTCGCCAGTCGCCCGTCCACGAGTTCAGATCGCGTCGCTCGTCGTTCTCGCATGAGCACGGACGACGACGTCCAATCGATCTATCGTCTACGACGGTTATTCGACACGGCGTGCGGCGTTCGATAGTTCACGTCACTTTGCCCGCGATCGACTACCATTTTCGAACGTTACGCGTTGTCCTACGCAGAATACATATCGCCATATATATAACGTACACGTATCGATAATAGTGCGCGCACGTTGTTATCGCGATGATCGTAAATGTCTCCAAACTCCAGCAGATCATGAGCTTCGTGGTGAGTCGTTTATTTTATTAAAGCGCCAATACGACCGTATCTTTCGTCCCTAATAAAACTGTACGCGAACGGTTAAAGCGTTTTATACTCGGAGAATATTTTCGAACACGCCGGGCAGCCGCCACGCGTTTTAGAACGACGCGCGAATTCCGCGTAGGCCGAAATAGTGTTTCGCGAAGATATTAAACGCGCCTGGCCGTTCCAAACGATTCGAACAATATTTGGTCAGATTCTATGTAAAAACGATCGCGTTTTTACAAGGCGCGAGTCCTAAACGTTTTAGCGCGATACATACGTTTGTTTTACCTTCACACGGTTAGAAAAATACGACTACAGTTCGTTAGCGAACGATACACGAATTCAAATTATAAACTTTTAGGATTTTTTGATTCTGGTCGAATAATTTTTAAGTTTATAATCCAATAACGGTATAGTTGAGAATTCAAGTACGTAGACGATTTGTACATTTCATTTTGTGATTTATTATTAATGTATTACGATAAATTGTTATAGCGAATCGAAAGGGGCTAAAATGTTCAAATACACGTTTCACGTACGCAAGTATTATAGGTATATAATTCTAAAATGAAGGTAATTTTGTTTTTAGAAATGTACGTACGCTATTTAATTGTAAGTTTATTTTAATTAGAGTTTGTCATTTCAAATACAACGAAATAATGTCTACGATTAATACGGTGAAAATAGTCTAATGGACGTACGTTAAATCAGAGCTCGGGTCTTTAAAACCCATAAAAACGCGATTAATAAAACGGGAACGCGTTAAATCGACGAAATATTAAATTTAATCGCGCTTATAGAAGTTTAGTTATTTCGTAACGGGCGACCGCCAAGAAATGTCAAAATCGACGCAATACGCCGCTGAATACGATTTTACGTTTTCGTCATATTTCATAACGATAATTTCAATTTCGTTAAAACGAAACGAACAGCGTTTTTACGTAAATCATAATTTTTATCGCAGAATGGTAAAATGGCGAAATAAACGCCGAAAAAACTCTTTAAAAACACGTTCGAAAATTTTAATTTGAACAATCGAACGATTGAAAATTGTTTGCTTTCCGGACGGATATGAATACGCGTAAATTCCAGAAATTTGATTATAATATACGCGGTAATATGTAAGCTAAGTACGAGTAATTTTGTTACAGCTGTGTGAATAGGACACGTTATACGTTTGTAAGCAGCGCTTAACGGTATTCGTTGGCGGGGAAAATATTTCAAAACGAATAATCGACACATTCTCCGAGTTTAATATTATTAAAATACGTTATTGTTCGGTATAGAAAGTGAAAACGTTTATGGGACTAAAGATACTTAATTGAACGTAGACACGATTGATCTATTTACGTCGACGGATACATTTATTAGTAATTTATTTCGTATGATTTTCACGGGGATAAGGGCAAAGTTAGAAACGTAGTTCACACCGGCGAGCACAATCGTTAATTGGCTTGTAAAATTGTCTTACGGTTCGGTATCGTTCGCGGCGTTAAATGTTTTCGGGTATTAAATACTTCCCGGGAGATTAATTTTTATAAACGGTCGGCGAAAAACTACTGGCGAACGTAATTAGGTTAAATTGCGGCGAAATACATTGAATTCGTGTGTAAGTTGGCATGAAAAATCCGATAATCGAACCGCGGGAGCTATTTCCCCGTCCCCTTTTTCTCCGTAGTACCGTTTTTAATTTCTCCGTACAAAAATAACATTGCTTTCCAATGTCCGAGACTGCCTGCGGTCAAATCGAGACACTTCTGCCGGATACGATCTCCAACCGTACATCCTACGTTGCTGCGTGAAATACTAAATGGATCCGAAAATTGGACGCACATCATAAATTTATAAAAGAAAAAAAAGACAGCCGAACTACACAATTGTAGTCGTAAAATGATCCGGTCGTTGATGTTAAACGATATTCGTAGGAAATTTCGTTCGTTTATAAAACGCGCACAATAAACACACACACATACGTGTATAAGTTCGTCCGTATATATTTATTTGGTCATTCAAAGACGTTTCAATTATTACTGGCGCGTGGAAAATACTTTACGTCGCTTAATTGTTTTCGTTGTTTTAAGACGATTTTTTCGTTTGGTTTTCTAAAACGCCAGACATTTGCTCTCGTTCGTCGTTAAATATTCTAAATCAATTATCACGTCATTTATTATTAACGGTAAACAATAACGTAACATTACTATTATTACAATACGAGGTTTTACAAGTACGATGAAAACAATTAGTATACATTTATGAAACTATGTACAAATCAAATAGTACTTACTCTATCGCGTTTCTTAAATAAACAATCGATTTTTATTTTTTACGCCAATTGTTCGTATAAATCGATTTAACGATGTAATAGGTGTTTGTTTTCCTTTTTATTCTTCTGTTAGAAATAATAATTACGGTCCGACGAGGACTTATAGTTGAATGTAATTTGAAATTATACCTACGAAACGAAATATCTACCGTATACAAATAACTTCGGTTCGTATTCCAATCCGCGTACGTTTTGTAACAATAAACTGTGCTCTGGGCTATAATAATTGTCCGTTTATGTATATTTAAAACTACGTTATTCGATAAAATCGTTTTCTTTTGTACAACGTTTCATTACGATTTGTAAACAGGTTTTGCGCGTAACGCCTTTAAACGAATCTCGCGTACGTTATAATTATTATGCGTGTATAAATCCGCGTTCGCGGTACGGTATTTGTGTTACGCAATAAAAAAAGCGTTCGTGTTGTATTACAAGAGCGTACCGCGGAATATTTTGACCCCAGAGACGGTATGTACGCTGATGTTTAAATTATGACGTCTGTAATACGATTTCGTTTTAGAATTGATTCGACGGAGAATAACAAATGGTGTAGATGGTTCGCATTGAACCGTCGTAAATTGAAACGTTTTGCCTTTCTCCGCTGATTGTATGTAATTCGGTGACGGGGGGGGGGGAGGGGGGGGGCGGCAGACGGGG
>JAIPRN010003845.1:0-18535 GCA_025469175.1 Geopemphigus sp. TES_GeoC_2020 | reverse complement strand
TGCGCCCTACGTATTTCGCGGATAGGAAACAACGCTGTTGTTTACTACCTATAGAAGCGCAACGCTCGCGTTTGATTGTCTATCTAATGAACAACCGGAGAAGGATTGTCGACCAGTTAAAATGAGGTCGAGACATATTTCGAAACAAATCTCGAAACGTGATGAGTCCTCTGTCGGCTGTTATTTTACGAAATGGCTTTTTCGTCTCTTCGCATTCGGTAGAGAAAATGTGAACACCGACACAAAAGTACCGCGTATTGCGAATTTTAAACGAAACGAAATTACGTGTAAACTAACGTCGTTACGTGTTGATCAATATTCAAAACAGTTACCGGCGACGAAGTATTGCGAACTTCGTGTCTCGTTGTCGAAATATAGGATTTTGTTTTTATTTTCGAATCTTGATATTGTTCGTTGGCTTATCAGTTAGTTGTCTTAAATACGAAAATTATAAGTACGGGTTAATGTAGTTGTTCGTAAGAGAAAACAATAATATCGTTCGTACAAACAAGTGTTGATTGCTCGGATTTTCGTGTTGATAAAAATTAGCGGTTGTCCCTCTTAACCGTCCGTTTCGGACATTTAAAAAGAATGTATTATTTGAACAACAATCGTATAATGTACGTTACGCGATCTTGTTGAAACGTCGCCGTCGTCGAAATAAATAAATGACTTCGAAACGATATCGTTGAATTTTAAACGAAAATCGGTATCGTTGAATCGTAATGCATGCGTTTTACGCGCGAACATGCGTCCTCGGATACATACGTTTACCGACCACGGTAGGTCGGTTTGGTTAGGTAACCCCGACGAACTTTTGCCTTCGGTGAGCCGAACACGACTACGGGACGGGTGATAAAATATCGTAATCTTCGGCCCGAAACTCGAATTGGCGACACCACCATCTATAATTGGTGCGCTCTGGCAATGTCTGTGCGACTAGTTCGCGACTTCCGTACGAGACAGCGGTTGGTTATTTTCAGACGGGTTTCGTCGTTTTTTTGTCGCCGTTTTCGTCGACGGTAGTGTAGTGGCAGACGGATGAGAAGGAGGAGGAATCGTAATCGCTCTATTTCTTGTTCCACGACTGACGGCTCGAGTTCAACTCCCGTACGTTACTCTGCACTCACGCCTCCAGTTCCCTGAATTTACCGCGCAGATACTAGTAATCGTCGCCGGCTGATGTTGTTTCCGTCGCCCTTTCTTCTTCGTGTTGGCCATTCGACAGTTCCCGCAACGTTCCTTGTTCAGCGAATATCAGCGGCACACATCCTTCTCCATTCGATGGATTTTCACATTCAACTTGCACGATCAACGGACAGTTTTTCATTTCCAGTCGGTCCACGTTCGCCACGCACTCCCTCGTTTTCTTCATCTTACACTAGTCCACGTGCGTCTGCGTCTTGAACGCGCAATTCTCCAACGACAAGCGCTCGTTCTCTCCCGTATCAGCCTCGTCTACAACTCGTACACCATCCGTTCCAAGTGTAGCATGTTCAACTTCGCGTCGGTCAGTTCCGGCTTTTCGCAGTTTAATTGGTTTTCCAGATTTCCGTACGCGTCGTTCGACCGATCCGTCTCCATCCGGCACTCGTTCAACTCTCCCGTTTAGGACATTTTCATGCTCCTTACGTTTCAACGTGTTCGTCAAGGCACTTGTAACTAAAAAGAGTGTTGTTACCGACGAAAAATCTACGCCTATGAAATTACCGTTTACTTAAATACTACACAAGTAATTTCCGTTACGGTTTCCAATTGTTACATATCGTAAGCCGTATTCTATTCGTTTCGTTTGTGCTCGTCTATTTGCGTACTCGAGTGTTCGTTGAGTTGAATTAATCGATTTACCTCGTGGCGTTATCCCCTTTGGATTTTTCCAACTCCAATAATTTTCCATTTCCAGTCGATCCGCGTTCGTCACTCTGTCCTTCATTTTCTCCATCTCGCACTTGTACGTCTGCGTCTTAAACGCTCAATTCTCCGACGACAAACGCTCGTTGTCGCCGCATATCATCCTAGCCATCTTGCTGTTCGTCACGCACAGGATGCCTAATCCCGCTGGGGTCGATTAATTTCCCGAACATTTCCGTTTCCGTCGGCTTGTGCGCGTACGCTTTGGCGCGGTAATATTCGTAGTCGACGGACGGAGATGTGTGTGCAGTCGTGTTGGACGAATGGGCGGCGCGACGACACCGTTTTGATAAATACTCCGGATATTTTCGGCCTTGGTATGCGCCGTAAGTACGTACTCGACGGCGACGCGGCGCGCCCGGCATTCCCCATACTAATACCCGTCTTCGTTCGCGTCGTGTCGGCCGGAATAGAATTACGAATGCCGTCGTCGGCCGTAAAAATAAATACGCGCGCAAGTGTACACGTTCGACTAACCCGACGACTGACTGTGGTCCATATAATCGAGAAAATCGGGAAATATCGTTCCGTCGAAATTCTCGCGTACCATCGTCGTCTACGCTGATACCGGTACGGTCCAATTGTTTCGGCACTGTCGGAGTGGCGTTTAATTTTCATCGAGAGACAATAACGCGGTCCTGTTGTGAGTAACACGTATCGGGATTGGAAAAATTATTTAGCGATAAAAAACGCTTTCTCGCCACAGACCTTATGTGTATAGTGATAGACTCTTTGAACACGTTCATTTACATACAACTGCAAAAAGTTTATATCCAAACATCTCTAAACGAAAACTATACCGATTTAGTGTTTGTGATATTTCGTCAATTATGTGCGCGACGGTATATATAAATTGCGAAAAGTCAGTTTCTATTTCAAAATAAACGCGTTAAAAATATGTCCCCTACGATCACTTTTTCGACATTCGCGTTAAGCGTGATTCAATTCGATGTCATCGCGGTGTAACGGTTACGTCGAGAACGTTCGATTGTACAGAAAATAATTTAACCGTTTGAAATTAACGGTTGATATAAAAAGAAAAAAAAATTTAACCCACTTGACAAAGTCACGTCTCGTTCGCCTTAATTTCTCGACGTTTAATTGGTAAATGCTTCGCTATTATGTATACATCGTGTACTCCACACGCTCGAATCGGGCGGTTTATAGGCCGGTAATCTGGACCGTTTATCGGCTCTTATCGTTTCTCGGTCGTCTTTGGAATGTGTGCGTGCGTAACATAACCTAACCGGAAGCGAAATACACACTGTTGTCGTCGTTGACCATCGTCGTAATTGACCGCGCACGTCTCTTGGCGCCTTTACGCAGTGGTCTCTAAACTACGGGTCGCCATTAAATTTTTCCGTCCCCCAAACAAAAAAGACAAATCGTTTAACGACATACTATAACTGGTAACAATCCCCCCTCCCGTTGTGTCGTTATCGTCGAATCCTCCAAAACAAACGTTTTAGTCGCGGCTAAAACAATTGCTAATTATTTTTTAACGTATATGTTCGACACCTAACGTCCAAGAGAAACTTTTTTTTCGGAAATAAATTCCGTTTAGTTTCACGGTAAACATTCCCCCTCTCAATCGAATCTGTACGTGTACGTCTAACGGAAGAACATCGATCGCGTGTTTCTCGTCGATAAAATTTGTTGGCTATATAAAAATTATAACCTAACTTCGCCGCTGACCGAACGATTTTTTCGTTTCGTTTTCAATTCTCGCGTAACGATTGTGTTATAAATCGGACGACTATCGTGCACGCTTGCGTTTCATCCATCGGGTGTACTCGGGAACCACTAATTCGTAATTTCTCCCTCCCGTTTAAGAACGAACGAACAACTTTAGCGACCACTGCCTTAATGATGGGTACTTCTGCCGCCGCGCGTCCTGATTTGACCGGCTGACAGTATAATATACGCCCGTGTGTGTGTACACGCTCGACGTTCGTTAGGTTTATTATCAGATCGAATTCGTTAGATGGAATTATTACGTTTTATTGGGAAACCTGTCGGATCTATCATGCGGAGATCGCCCGATAAGCGATCTATAATATAATTATCGTATGTACGCGAATACTGGTGTACTTGTTGGATAGTACAACGCGCACGTACGACGTACGCCCGTTCGAATATGACGGAAAACAATTTTCGCGAGCTCCGGTCCCACATTTACACGAACGGTCAGACGTCGTTCGGCCTGTACGGACGAGCGTATTATTGTTAACACACGGCCCAAGACGCGGTCGCGTCCTCCGTTCTTGACCCGTGTGGAGATAATAAAAATAAAAATCGCGTCGTCGTTATCGTTGTAGTTGTTGTTGTTATTGTATTATGGCGGAGATTGTCGTAATTAATAATCGAACGTGTGTCCGTAAAGGCGCCGCCTTCCGTCGTGATTGATGTTCTTGTCGACGAAACAAAAGAATGAAACATCGGCCCGAACGGGGGAAACGTCGTGACGCGGTCGGATATCGGTCGGTCGGCAAACTTGGCTTAAGCCGCGAACGGCCCCGGATATTTTCGACGTCGGTACGTGGACGCCGTGAGCACGGGCCACTTGACGGCGAACGAAAAAAGGAATAATCGTCGATGGTTCGATTACGAACGTCGGCGAGACTAGCGAAAAGAGAGACGAACTTAATAAACTAGCTGGATCGTTTCTCGGTGATTATCGTATATCGTCGTAAAAAATAACGATTATCGAAATCACGGACGTTTTTCCCAGTTCATACGGTATATGATTTTTATAATAAATTTTTAGTCCGATAAAACCGTAAACGTTTCTTCGTTGGTGCACGAAAGCGAGACTTTTTTTTAAAAATTCAACCTTTATAACGTTCAGCGCGAACTGAGGCGACAGAAGGAAATTCGACGCGACGACCATGCTTTGCGTTGCTTTGTATGACGGACTTTCGTCCATTACCCGAGTTTCGGACAAAATTGATATTCCAACTACATATGTCCCTAAAATCTCCCAATGATTGTACTCCAAATCCTGCTCAGGCTGTCCCAGTGCTTTGACACTTTCCGACACGTTCAACCTGTCAAGTAATGAGAATAACTTTGGAATGTATACCTTCTCGATAAAACTTGTAACTCAGATCATGGGCTTTAGTGCACGTTGTATTTACACCCCTCTCAAGAGCACTAATCAGCAAGCTCCTAACAAACGTTGATATGTCAGCATTGGGCAGGCTAATGAAGTATAATTCCAAGGTACTAGTCATTGAATGTGACATCCTATAAAGTGCCCCATTGCCAGTAATATCCTGAATTTCCTTCAAGGCGCTTTGCATTAAAAGAAAGGTTGGTGTCGGAATAAAGTGTTGGGTATCTAGTGTTATCTGTCTCATGACAGTACGGTTGTACAGATCATAAAATCTCCTTTCCTCCAAACGGTAATCCGGGTGGCTTTCTCCGCCATCGAAAAGTAACGTGTCGTGCTTAGTCTCAGGGTACTCCTGTGCTCGGCCCTCTGCTGTGGAACGTGACGTACGACGCGATGCTTCGCCTTCCGTTACCGCCCGGCGTGTCAATGTTTGGCTTCGCCGACGTTCCAGCCGTATCATCTCGTTCAATATTCGATTCGAGGGGTAACCCTACCGTGGAAATTGATTTAACTATCGACAACGAACTAGTTTTTCGTGCAGCCGTATCATCTGGTTTCAGTACTGGTATCTTAGAAGCATTGGAACTTCGTAACAATGATAAGAGCAACTATCTTGGGAAAGAAGTAAATACCGCAGTTAACAATATCAACAATATAATTGCACCCACTCTTACCAAAGAGGGATAGGAGGATTCGATCCGGGCGATCTGGTCTAGCGCATGTACCAGTCTCAGGTCTACTGGGACGCCGTCGTCCGATTCGTCGAGTCGGTGATGATGACGAGGGAAGTCGCCAAACGGCAGAGGCACTTGGCATGACAGCACCGTCGTGGCCGCAGGAGGATGTAGCGGCTAGGCCGGTATATCGGGGAAGAAAAGATTATTTTGTATTCTTTTTTTTTTTAATTCGAGCGAAAGATGTAAATGGTTGCCCCGTGGCGGGGTATTGTCTTGTCACCGCGCACCATTCACTTGATAGTTTTTAAGAAGTGGTAGTTCTTAAGGATTATTGCGAATTAGATTCGATGTACAGGGAGCGAGGTAAAACAACATAGGGATAGCTTGCGTTGCTCGCCTACTCTTAAAGAACGATCGTATTTGTAAAATTTTGTGTAATTTTTTTACTATACCATGGCGACTCACTGGTTCGAAGTACTGCCTTCAGGCATTCCGGGTCAGTGAGGGTATTGCCGATACCGTATAAAAAAAAAAAATTGTTTAGTTACCTCAGTCGGTCTTCTTGATAACGATATTTTCACAGAGCTGAAGATTGTACTGTTTCGAACGTGTACCACGGTAGATCTCTTATCATTCTCAGGGATATGTTTTGTATTTTGCCCCTATTTTTCTCTAATTTGACATTTATTGTCTAACGACGGCCACGCGCCGACTCGAACGACTTTTAAGTCGGCCACTAACCACGTCAACGCGTCGTTGTAGCGTACGTGGTATTTTACTCCTTATGTCGGTCGGACCGCAAACCAATTTACACGCTGTACTTGGCGTGTATTTATTACCGTAGTTAATTGTACGAAAAACGGTTAAACGGACATTGTTTTGCGCTTACGAAATGCGAAATTAAAGACATTTTTCGTCCACGACAACAACAACGAACCGAGCGCCCGCCACATTGTTCGGTGAAACAAACGGCGTAATATATTATTAACGCCGAGTTCGGCGCGAATTTCGTTTTTCGTCGAAAACAACAATTGGTTTTTCCGACGGTTTCGAGTAATTATATACATTTTACGTAAACGCCGGTTACTCTCGTTTACAGTGTAAACGGTCGGTGGTATAACGGACTTTTTACAATAGCGATCCGTCGATTTATATAATTTTGAATCCGTACCGCTGACAACTGCGAGTTGTTTCGGATGAATGACTAGCAGTACCGCCGATGAACCAAGACGATTACTCCATATCGCTTCAACGACTTTCGGTACCGACGGCATTTAAAAATGACACCTTTAGACGTGGCCAAATAAAAAAAAACTTGTTTCCGTGATACTGTCGTATTACGTTAACGATCGATTCGATTTGTTTATAATTAATGACCAGGACGAACAAGGAGTATCGGGATCACACCGTGTAACCGTTATTTTATCGATATTTTCAAATTTCGATGACTTTCTCGACGATCCGACAGTATGTTCGTATAATTTGAACCCGGCCGCGCCCCACGTCCACAAAGATTGTCGGTACGTACTTAATGTCAACGATGTCGTTAGTTTCTATAACTGCGGCAAGTCTGTCGAGTAAATCCGTTTCGCGGTCTTGTATTTTAGACATTTCGGACGATACGCAAAATTTTTGATCAAGGTTGTTGGCAATTTTGTTTCTAATGATTCACCATGAGGTGCTAACGCTGCGACGTTTCTGAAACGACGTTTATTGTACAACTATCGAATTGAATAAGGTTGTAATGTCAACAATCCCCACCGGCGCAACTCTTAAACGCGCCACCGAACGAGTTCGGTAATTACTTTTTTCGAAAACCCAAGTCCCGTTGTTAATCGGACGTCGGCGTCCAGCCGTAGCGCTTTCTCGTTTCCAAGAAGTCAATTACGAACTATTAAGCGCGCTTTAGCGCTAATCACTTATACCGTCAATGTAACCGACGACGATCAATCTAACGCGTACAATAATAAATGTGGTAGTCCATCGGTTCGGCGTTCATATCGTATTATTACATCGCGGACACGCGCCCGAAGCTGTATAATTCGCGCGATTCCGACGTAGTAATTACGTTTCGAGAGTGCGCGTATTCGTCTTCTGATACTTATCCGCTCTGTACACAGGCACAAACACGTGTACCGTATTGCGCCGTCGCCTCCAACGAATATTGAAAACGAAATAACTCGCGGTTTTTTTTTTCTCCAAATACGATATAAAAATGAAACGAAACCCTAGGCCCGTTTAAAAATACTCGCGCGAGTATTTATTACCCGGTAGCTATGTATCCGTCTTAATCGGTCGCCGATAATCGTAATAAATAACGCCGTAATTGTGGCGTACGGGAGTACGATCTCTTCAGCGGTTGTTGGCGTGGTGGAGAGGGGTAGTGTTATAGCGGACGCGCGCGAGGACCACACACCGCGTCGCCGATCGTTCGTTAAACGTAATTCTATTTCTATTCCCCTCCGCCGTACAACTCCCCAATCGCCTCTCGTTACGTACGCGCGTGTGTGTGTGCGTATAATTTAGAAATTTTATAAAACCTTCGTTAAGAGAACCCGCGCGCTCGTCGTACCTCGTCCGTCGATGACGTTACCGCGCCCCGAGCTCTACTGATATAGACAGCGACTCGGAGTAAATATGTGCCGGTCGACTTACCGATTTTCCGGTCACCGTACGGTCGTCGAAAACTATTTGGCGCTCGGTTCGTCGCCCCGGAGCTGTTCTAAATGTCTCTACAATTGCGGCGAACACCTACCGTTTTAGAAACGTTGACCGTGCTAAACTGCGGTCCGCTTACGTTTTCTACAACGAAATATCGTCGACCGATTCCGGCGGATATTGCCTCGTCATCGTTCGCCGATCGAATTAACCAAATCGTATTTTCCGATCGTCGGATACACACCGAGCACGCAACGTACGCACGACCGGACGTCGTCGAAACAATGTATGGGTTCGCCTACGTAATTGAAGAAACGCGTAGTCGCGAAAATAATCGATTTTTCTCGACACGTTCGTCGTGTAGCGCGTCGAATTTATCGTACGGTATATTCGAGTAGAACACGGTTCGATATTCCTTTGCGCGCACGACATTTCAAAAGCCGGCCTATATTCGGACGCGGCGCGGCACTCTTTGTTTCGCGTCGGCAATACGTTCGGAATTAGAAATGTTTACGTACGTTATTGCGAAACGCCGAAATCGGTACATGTTGTTGTGTCATTGGGCGTGGTTCATCCGTGTTCGCTCGAAGGCCACGGCGTACTCGAATATAGTCCGTAAACAAACGTAGACGACTTCGATTATGGAACCACCGTTTTTTCGATGACGATCGAAATTCCGTCAACCCTTAATAGTGTTTTGAATAAGATGATCGACAATAGATTATTGTTCATTTCGGGGTCGCGTATTTTCTTTTTAGATAATTATCTCGCGGTAGATTTTCAATTTTCTCGACGTAACTAATAAGAATTATTAAGAAAACTCCTATTATCGATTATTCGTACGAATATTCAGTTTTTATAGGAAAATTTCGACATTACGTACGTTTAAGTGTTTTTTTTTTTTTTTACTAATCTCGCGTCATGTCCTGTCGTATCACCATTGTCGTGCGAGATTTTCGACATTCGAATATGGGACTTTTATTGGTGTATATATATACGCAACACGACCGTCGAATACGTAATTCGTTTCGACGGCAATCGAAAACTGTCGGCGTGTGGACGACTATTCGTTCAAGTTCGGAGCCCTTACGGAATCTTCGGATCGCACGATTATCGACGGACGATTTGTGAACGATCGCAGCGCTATTAATCATTTGCTAAAAGCCGAAAAAGGATGACGTAATAAAAAAATTACTAGCGGTTGTAGCGCTGGGGGGGGACTTGTTGCTCAAACGGCCGTCTGGTGCATCAGGTGTTCGCGCCACGACAACAATAATACACGCTGGCTGGCGAACGCCCGTTTCCGACAGTGGAAACGCGCGATAAAAAAAAATAAAAACGATATTTATAATAACCTTATAAATTATACGCGTTTATATCAATACACACGCGTGTCGTACCTGTCGTACTTATTATACGCGCGCGTTCGGTAATAATAATTATTATAATTGCCGCGTTTAAGCCTTCGCGCCGGAGAGACACATTATCGACCTATTGTTTTTTTTTTCTTTCATTCCATTCGCTTTTCGATTCTTCCGCGTGCGCCACACATATTATTAGCTACGACATCGTGTACGCGCGAGTATTGTGTGTGTGTGAGGCCCCCGAGGTCGTCTTCAATTTCAATTAACCCCGTGGGAAACGGCGGCGCGTCCGCACACGCATATGCACGCGCCGTTCCGTACGTACGGTACGACCAGCACGGTACACATACGCGGAAAGAGAGACAATAAGCCGGACAAACATACACAACGCGTGTGTATGACGTACCAAATGCGTGCCGTTTGATGGCGGGACGGAGCGGGCCAGTTGGGGAAACGCGGACTCGCGGGACAATTCGGAAAAAATTAATTCTACTCGGCGTCGTGTAATGTATCGCTGCGTGTGCCTGGGCACGGGTTAGTCGTATAGTAGGTGTGCGCGTACACGTTCGTAACTTGCCCGGTACGCCCAGCAGCAGTGATGATACCATTTGACGACGGGATACGCTCGGAATAGTTAATGGTTGGCGATGCGACGATATTAGTCGGTGCGTAGCGTTGTTGTACGTATGTCGTCGTGTGCACGTTCTGCCGTGGGATTCTGGTGCCGGCGGGGAAGGACGAAAACGCGATAAAGCGAAAAAAAAACGGGGGACACCCGACGTAAAAACGAGGAAATTTCGGTACCGCGCGTATTGTGTCTACTACGTGATCGCTTTTCGAAAAACGTCGCGTCAAAGAAACCGCCGCGGTCGTCGTACCGTATTATATTATAATACACCCGAGCGCCTACCGCGTATATATTTAATGCGGCCGGAAATTCGCGTACCCGTCGTTGTTATTATTATTATTATTATTTCTCGCCCGTAATTCCGGACGAATGGTAAAACGCCTTCAAATCGTTTACAAAACGTCGTCTACCTTAATTGAAATGATCTAATACCAACTTACGAGATTTCAACAACCGCGAACTAACCGCGGTCGTATACGAACTACGAACGTTACCTCGCTATTTCAATTGCTGTGTATCGTGCCCCTACCAGAGGGTTTGACCTACGCGCGAGTTCGGAACTATGAATTTCGATCGATCGGTTATTGTTTTGTTTTTAGATCTCGACGAAAAAACTTATTTTGGATGTGACAGTATGAGGTAAATGAGTCCGGTACGGCGCGAACGTAGAACAGTCGACGAAGACTGTTTGTTATCGACATAATATCGTAGCGCTAATATGGGCGGCGAGGATGAAGGGATGGTCGTTGTGGTTACGGTTCGAAAAGGTTTGTCGATGGACGAAACGTTACAACTTACGTCGAGGCAAAACGGGTCGCGAATAGGACTCGTAGCTGTGATTTTGTGTTGAAATTGATAGGGAGTTGTTTCGCTGTTGGCGATCACGCGAACAAGAATAGGAACTTGTTGGACTTGGTTCGAATTAAGTTTTATACGTTCGAAGTGGCGTGGAGGAATTACGGCTAAATTTATATGTGTATATCCAACCGCGACGATTTATTTAAGATAATATAGAAACGAGTAATTTGCCCGGCCTACGGTGTTATTGGAATAGAGGTTTTAACCACGCTACGCGATCAGTCGTGCCAGATAAGAGGAACGTGGAAGACAGAAATAATAACGATAATACGTCGCGACGACCTATCGGTAGCGCGCATCACGGCGCGCGATGATACCAGCCGGCCCGCGCAACGTGATTTACAGTACACGACGCGTTCGAAATTTCGTCGTTGGAACACGTATTACCCAGGTTTGAAAGGCCGAAACCCGTTACCCCGACATACCTTCCATTAGCGATATTCGCTATTCAAGGTATGTCTTGGCGCATGGCCCGAAGACCATGGGTCGTCATAGGGACCACCATCACCGAACTTATAGGTTCGTACCCTATTTTGGGCCGGGACGACTGGCATCGTTTGGTACCCGGACCCCCCACCGGGTAAGTGGGTTTGTGTTTCTACCATCTAACGCCTGTCCCACAGCCACCACGTTTCAGCCGAGGGAAGGCTCTTCAGCCATAGTGGGACATTGATCACGGGGTCGAAAGCTACGTTCCCACGAATCAATGGCGCTCCCCACACCCGTGGTACCGACAAGGTTTTTAGTTGACATCGGTAGGTCAACCCGGAGACCGCTTGAAAGGCAGTCTCCTCCCGCTATTCTAGCCACCACGCCGGCTAGCGGTGGGCCAGTACCTTAAATCTGTATTCTTTTGCATCTACGTTTATCATTTCACTGTTTTCAAATGTCAATTATGTATATGTAGATCATTGGGAAAGACCCTTCTTAGCTGTTAACACTTTTTGGCATAATTTGCCAAAGCATTATAATTCTTTGCTGTTTTGAGAAATATATTAGTGGCACATGGCCAATCATTTGTGCTTGTTCTTATCGCTTCTTTTAGGCTAGATCGTTCTGTGTCAAAAGTCTCACAATAAAATAATACGTGTTCTACAGTTTCAATCTCTTTCCGACATTTGCATCTGGCCTCACTGATCAGGCGAAAAGACCTCAACTTGGCGTTAAAGTCGCCGTGGCCAGTCAGGAATTGGACGACATAATGATCTAATTTTATTGGCTTATTAAGGCGTTGTCTAACATTGGGTATCATTTGATAGGTCCATTTTCCTTTACTGGATTGATTCCAGCGTTCCTGCCACGCAGGACGCTACGCGATCAGTCGTGCCAGATAAGAGGAACGTGAAAAATAAAAATAATAACGATAATACGTCGCGACGACCTATCGGTAGCGCGCATCACGGCGCGCGATGATACCAGCCGGCCCGCGCAACGTGATTTACAGTACACGACGCGTTCGAAATTTCGTCGTCGGAACAGTGTACGAATATTCAACGAGGGGTTTTAGGTCAATGATTTAATAATAATAGTAATACGTAAATTTATGGTAATCGTCCGTGCTCGGCTTCGTGTACGCGCACGGACGAGTGTGTGTGTGTGTGTGTGTGTGTATTGCGTATTGTAATTGCGCGCGTATGTAAAACTCGTGTTTGGTTGCGCGGCGCGACGTTCGTAGTTTTTACGTGTAAATACAAAAATAGATCTAACATATTGTTGTCCGTGCGTCGTAAGACGGCAATTACGTTTCATTTACCACGTACGATATGTAATAGTGTATTCGTTCGTTCCCATTCGTACCTATAATTATGGTAATACGTTATATACAGCGTGCACTTCGTGATTATTGAATATCATTCTGTATTTATATAAACGTATGCGCGCGTGTGGTTTTTAAAAACTACGCTATTAATAGCGGACACGTCGTCAAAGTATAAATATATAGAGCGTACGTACGTTTGGGATTCTTTACTCGCTCGCGGTCACGTTAAACGTTATGATCGTTTCGATATTTCGTCCTCGTTCCTTTAACGAAAAAGAACAGAAAACGTCCGCGAATAATCCGTCACAACGACTTTTTCCCGAGGGATTGGAGATTACCGCTAAATACCGTTAATAAATGTATTTTACTCGATTCTAAGTGTTTTGGATGTTTGGAAATTCGACTTGTACTGAAAACAGCTTACCCAAATTCAAAGCACGTGAAACAGTGCGATAACCAAAAAGCAACGATATTTTAATCATTTTCGTCAGCCTTAGAAAAAACTAGAACATAAAACTAACGAAGAAAAAGATAAAGGAAAAAAAATATAGACATCGAGCCGAACTAAGCAGTGTCGCCAGGCCGAACCGGTGCGGTGGCCGAAGGCGCCATAGATGTATATCGTGCACTTAAAAATGAAATACGTTAATAATTTATTTATATATAAGCACCTGTCCAAAAACGAAAAATATCAGTTGTCAAGGACGAAAAATATCGTAAATATTCGAGAACAACGAATCTGGTCCAGATTAGGTTCTTGTCGGGTACAATTCGTGTAGGTTATTCGGATGTTCATAAAATGTTGAATTACTAACGCTTTGGTTTTCTTACGAAAAAAAAACCCGTTCGTTTCGTGCACGTAACGTCAATACGCCAATTGTAACGCGGTATAATGCGACGATTGTAAAACGTGTATTCGGTAATGCTCGAAAGATTTGACGAAAAAATAATCGTTTTAAAACGCGCACGTTGTTCGTCGGTTATCAAATAACGGCGATACTATCACAAACACGATATCACAACGCGATCATAATAAATTACGTTTATTAATTGTTCGCGAGTTGGGTTTCTACTTTTATTTTGCGAGTCGAAATTTCACTCTTGGTTTTACATTTGATTTTCAATACGTATCGCATATCGATTGTACCGTAGTATAAGGGTATACGGACGGAATAAGTTCAACCCATACGCTTCGGGCACAACGAAATTGTAAACGGCCCGTGTACGTGCGTCAGTTTTATATACGTATAATATACGCGGCGATTTCTAGAGCCCTTCGAAGAAACGGATTCGTTCGCGATGGCGGAACCCGAATGACCGTAAAGCGTTCGTTATTGTAAAGCGGTCGATCGTATTCCGTACACGTACGTCGGTCGACCACAACGAGCGCCGTCTCACGTTCCGCTCCTCACGCACGCCGACGGTGGTGCTCGCGCGAGATGCGATATTCCCCACACCCCGCGCGCTGTTTCGTTACATTTCGGAAATTGTCTATCGACCGGGTAACGTTGTGGTAATAAACGCGACGAATACGTATACCGGGCCGTACGAATGACTGAACCAGCGGAATATAAGCGTTTCGACGATATACGATCGACGATTTTAGTTAACCGATAATTGTGAGCACGCCTCTTTGCCTAGATAAAAACGCGAATCACGTATCGTTATCCGAGACACCTAGGACGTAAATACTATATATATATATAGAACAACAACGGGCATTTCACGTTTACGTCGAACGACGGGAAATGACCGGGACTGGCTAATTATTCCCGGCGTTGACGTCCTCGAACTTAACTCGTTCGAACATTGTCCATTCGTTCGCCGTTCGTGGTTTTCGTGACCGGGAGGTGGGAGGGGCGTGAGGGTACCGGAACGATGTGGTCGGGCGAATATAAAAGCGATTATTTTCGGTTCGGTCATCCTGTTTGTGGGTCGCTACCATCAGTCGTCGGTACGCCGAACCGCTGTTCGGGTTTCGAACGTTTCGTTCACGTACTTATCTAGATAGACCATCGCGCGCCTCCGTACCCGTCGGTCTAGACGTATTCGTTTTACGTAAGCCGTCTCTTATCTAGATATCATTTTTCTTTTTTTTAGCCGAACGTACTACCCGTTTCTGGGTGGTCGGTTCGTCAAAAAAAAAAAATACGCGCTCGCGTTTATTTAGATATATAAATAAATATATATATATATATATATATATGGAAAAATCGTGCGCCGACCGGGCTCTCTCCCGTGTGCTGTCGCCGAGCGGGTCGAGTCGCGCGCAATATTTTTCGCTCGAAAATGACTTACGTCCCGCCGCCGTCTATCCGTTCGCCGTTCGACCTGCGTGGTATTTACGTCGCGCGCTCGCGTGCGTCCCGTGCGCCACCGTATTTAATATTTATAAGTATTATATTGCATAATCGCGAGCTTCCCACGGTCAAATAACGTGTATGTTTTATATATACATATGTGCGTGTGTAACGTAAAAACTAGAAGCGAATATAGCAAAAAAAAAAAAAATAAGAATTGGAACGACTTCGTTATTACGCGCATAAAAAGTGCGACAACTGTTGCCAATACGTATCGCAGAACGAACGGCAAAGGAGAAACGCCGCTCGTGTTTTCGTCGTACGATCGATTCGCGTGTTCAAACGCCAATATGGCCCCGGAACGAAAATTCCCGTTCGAAACGAACGCAAAATAATCCGATAACGGTTTTTCGAACGACGACCTGTGGTCGAACTGCTCTGGGGTACGCGCCGTTTTTATTCGATTTCGCCTCGGCGATAGCGGTGAGCAATGTGTTGCGTGCGCCCTTCTCGGCCATCGGGAAGTGCAACTGTAATACGACACGGGCTGACAGCTTATTCGGAGTAGTATTATTGGTGGGGTAGTAGTGGCTGAGATGGCGAGGAAAAAATAATCGTCCCGTCGGCTTTTATAATAATACTGAACCCCTCCCCCACTAACTCGTCTGGACATTAAAAACGTGTAAAACCTCCCCCGAAGCGCGTCCTATTCGAAAAATCCTATTCGTTTAATCGTCGATCGGTACACCAGACGTCCAACGGCGATTGGACAAGCGTTCGTTCGGTTCGCCGTTTAAAGGTCTCGTTTCCGTGTCGTTCAACTAACCAATCCGTGTTACACAATACGAAGGGACGACGGGCGTTTTCGATTTTATTTCAATGACGACGGAACGAAAATTGATATTCGATTAGGCGATACGACGTGTATAAATATAGTGTTCGAAGCTGAGTCATACGCGCGTTGACGGCACTGTGTAACGTGTATAGTAGATACGCTTTTCGATACCCGTAGCGCGTAAACACGATTTCAAAAAAAAAAAAGAAAAATCGATACGTTTTCCCGCTTATTTTATAATGTCGCCTTCACGTTAACCAATTAATTACACACACACGGCCATCGTACGTTACATTGTAATCGCGAAAATAACATAAATTTTACGCGTCGTGTATATTATACTATTCGCGACCTAGTTTTACGTCACAGGTACATGGAAATTATTGTTCTTATATTTACGCTCGTACACGTTAATATATATATATATATATATATACATACATATGTATGTATGTTTGGTCAACTTTCGTCTGTACGTGCGCAATATACGTGTAATTCGACGGATTATCGTTGTAACTCGAAACGTATAATTAAGAGACGTTAAAATAAATCTTAAGATAACACAATCGAGTTATATACGCGCACGGTATAATAGGCGTGTATGAACGGTACATATATTATTACGTACTTGTTAGGTCGAACGTGACCGTATTTAAACGATTGAATGGAAAATTCTTTGTTCGGAAAAATTACGTCAACCAATGACCGACGTGTGTGTGTATATATATATATACGTCATTTAACGAAAACACATACTCTCGTGTTGTTTTCATCAAATACCAACGAGTATAACCCTATTCGTTTTGATAAGATTTTTGCTACGACGAGTACACCGGGGGACGGGGGAACCTGGTAGCCGGGTCGCCATCCAACACCGAAGCCTACGCATCAACCTCGGTATTTCCTATGAAGCCTCGTGAGTGGTCCGCGTTTTCACTCTCCCCCTTACCTCACAATCCAACGTTCGTATTAAAGCGTTTCGTTTTTATTCGATAAACGGTCTGTGAATTTTACCGTGTCCCGTGTAACGAAATACCGAATATCGAATAGACCAAAAAAATTTTTAGGAATATTTCGACTATCAGACGAGTTTTAGCCAGTAAATGTCTCGTTTGTACTCTCGCGTAACACGACGTCTGAATTATTTTCGCTAGACCAACCAAAACCCCTCTACACGCGGTCGATTCTGATCAAACGGCGTCTATTGTTTCTCGGCGCTCCCGACCAAACGCGATAAACGCTTTTCGCCGGTGGCGCAGACACGCCTAAAAGTTATCGGCTACCACTATTCCCTCCGTCCGTTTAAACGATTATCGCGCCAACCAGTCGCCATTGTTTCGTTTCTCGACGGTTTTTCAATTTTCCGCTGGCCTTCACGCGTGAACAATTATCGTGTACAATTGGTATTCGTCGTCTGACCAACCCACTGGTGAGGACAGCACGAATTACGCGGCGTCATTGGCTCGATGGGAATCGGTGTACATAGAATACTACGAGTCTAATGCCGAACACGAGAATTCGGAATTCGCCAATTGAAGCAAGCTACCGGCCAGAATTGCAGGATCTGTAAACGGCGCAACACTTCGATAGCGGAGCGTCGTGTGCAACACCCGTCGTCAAATTAACGCTTACGTGACGGCGTCAATTCCAACGGTCCAACGTACGCATATGGCCATCTCGTTTGGGCTCGCCGCCTTCAAAACACCGCGGATTCCGTAGTTTACGCTCCGTTTAAACTCGATCGCGAACTGTACCGAAGAATCCCCACACGCCGTATGCTGCCCCCTCTCCCATACAATCGTCGCCCATTCTCGTACCTGTGATCGCGTATCCCTTCCTCTCTCACCATACACACACACACACATGTTTGTACACCGGATAGGGCGTTTTCAATTCGTCCGCTTTTTGCACGTCGCGATCGGTAAACCGATTTTCTAGATTTCGGTCGATTTTTACTCGTTTCTCCACCATCGCGTTTTCTTATAGCAGCGTGCTTTCGTCGCGGAACGGTCGCGATAAATCCGGTTTACCCCTTCGACACACTCGGTACAATATTATTATATACCGTGTACAATACACACACACACACACACACACACACACACGTACGAGACACGCGCGATTATACTCGGATAAAATACATAATTTTACGTGTTTAACATGTCGGGAACACGCGCCGAGTTTTATCTCCGATGTGTATCGAAAACGCGAAATCAATCGGCCGGCAACTCGGTATATTAGCGCGAGTGGCGTAAGTATACTATATATAAACGACACGCGCGTTGTCCACCCCAACACGTCGTCGGGCGGCGATTTATCGTTTCCTCGAGGCGTCGCACAATACGCATTATGCGCGTACGGTACCGTACTACAGTGTCTGGTCGGGGCACGAAAATAAACCAAAAACCAGAAAAAAAAAATACGCCGCGG
>JAIPRN010003844.1:0-13348 GCA_025469175.1 Geopemphigus sp. TES_GeoC_2020 | reverse complement strand
GACAGTGCGTGCGTGTACTTTAATCGTCGAGAAACGAGCAGCTCGTTCGAACGAAAAAATAAGTGACTGTTGGTTTCGTAGCGACGGTGGCTGGGCAAAAATAATCTTCTAAATCGGCACGAGGAGAGTGACGAACAGCTACGACGATGGCCTGAAACGATGTGAACGATATGTCGTACGCCGTCGCCCGGGGACCCCGCCGCGGCAATTTGCCGCGCCGCCGTAAGCGGAGAAAAACCTATTCTATAAATAAACGGCGTACGAATTTCCGACGAATACACGGGTAAGGCGATAAACATGTGGTGACGTGACGAGCAAGTACGCGGATTTTCGAAACGACGATGAATATTATTATTATTAGGTCTCGGTCGTTTATTACCCGCGTCCGTCGAAATATCGTCGACGGGTTATTTTATCTATCATGTGTAGCTTATGAATAATAATCGACCATTTTACCACCCTGTCGTCTTCGACGTACTACTTCTACCCCACCGCTACCTACCCTACACAATCGTAAGTCGTTTCGAAAATCCGTTAAATAATTACCGTCGTACAGGCACGTGTGTTCGGAGAACTTGTAGCGTCGTCGGTTTTGTATTTTACCTTACCGGCGACCGACTATAGTTTTCCCCGAATATCTTCGATAACGCAATAATAATCATTGGTTTTACACGAGTAATGCACATACACATACATATACGTATACTTTGACGATTTACAAGGACTTTCCGAAAATATTTTCGAACGTACATGAACGGTCGAAATGGAATATTTTTCTTCGCCGTCAAAATGAGACGAATAAAAATGCCGTTGGTTTTATGGTGGTGTCTTTAAAATATGAGATACGCGTTGCTCGAGCACGCGATTTTTTCGTGGGAAAATGATTTTTAAACGCACGATTTAACTACCAATTTTAAAAACGAAAATCGCCGTCGTGGTTCGTTCCTTCGTTTATTATAAATAACTGTAATTAAATCGGAACGTTTCTTGGACTTTATATTATATATATTTTATTATATAATACATATTTATATCGTATATATGTTATATTATAATACAATGGACAACCGTCGATGATTTCGATTTATCGAAGTCAGCCGTAGATTTATTTTTTAAAAAAAACACCCGATTCTACGAACAAATTTTGCTTTATTTAACAAATGCGCATTTCGAAAACAATGTTTTCATCATCACTGTTACACGCGTTAGTTATCGAAATACGCCTTTGTGAAACAAAATACGTTCGTTAGAATTGAGTCTTTTTCTTTAAATAACCATAGACGAATCGAAAAGTAAATTAAACGAAATAAAACGAAACATTATTGAGAATTAATTAGTAGTAATATTATTATTACGAGAACGTTCGATAAAATGAACTTTAGAATATGTTAGGAAACTTTAACTTCTGGTGAACATTTATAACTACACTCGACTATAAAATAGAACTTTAAATCCATAATTATTACTTTCGGTATGTCCACGATTGTGGCTTGGAAGTGTGCCGTTTAGCTTAAAACAATCTATTAATTGAACGAAGAGCGATTGTTCGTTGGGGCTTCAAAGTATTTTGCAATCAGTTTTAAGACGAAACGTTCTCGGTTTTTCATTCGAAGCCCACACCAGACGATACCAAAATGTATAGTACGGGCAAACAGCGCGTACCATGGTCAATTTCGGTACAGGAAAACCGTGTTTAAAATAGCCCATTCGACACTATTTTTTGTAGTATCGGAACATAAATTAATAGTATATAGACGTAATATTTATTACAACACTTCGGAATTAAAAAATAATTTTACAATAAATACGAACCAAGTTATAAACGTAGGGAGACCATTTTGTATTCGTAGACCGCTTTCTCAATTCGGTTTTGTACGCGTAAAGTATAACGCTTACACCGTCAGAAAGCGATTTGGCAAAAAAATGTCGTAATTTAAATTACCCTTATTTTAATTGATTGTATTTGACGCACGCGGCGCGAAATTTCTCTGTATAAAAAGAACAAAAATAAAAAAAACAAAATTCGTAATTCGTGTCACTACGAAAACGAAAATACGAATATCGGTAGTAATTTTTATGGCGTAGTCGTGTCGGTACACATACGGTATTACAAAAAACTACCGTGTCGTTAGAAAATAGTAATATAAAAATAACGCGACAATTTTTCCTAATAAAGGGGCACAAATTGCGCGAAGGGCTTAGAGGTTGGCTCGTGAAGCCTGCCGAACTTTTTACGGTAACCCGGTGGGCAATTACGCGCGACTCTACACGAAATGTATTCAGTTTCGTAGCACCACGGACGCGTTCATTCGGTTGTCAACGTATTCAAATAGATGGTGATCTAGCCAATTAGCCCACCATAGACGTTAGACGTTATTATTCTATATTTTCTACAAGTCTTGCTAAAACAATTTTACACTACAATTAGTAGTGTTATACGGAAATATAATTCAAAATACGTGTTAAAATGTATACGCGTACATAATATATATATTCGACAATAGTATAATATTTAAAAATGTATATGAAAAATGTAATTACCAGTTGAGACAGACGACGAACGACAAAATTTTACGTGCAAGCAAAAACGTATTAACTCGGTTGGCGATATACTGATCCAGTCACGAGCGGCGATTGTTATTTCGTTATCGCGTCGCCTCGGCGGCTGTTACTTGTGTAATTCCGAAAACGATATTATTTTTGGATCTATTTCGGTTTTTCGTAATTTGTTCAAATATTTAATAAACATTAACCACCCGTGGTTTGGTTTATCAATAACGTACGTATGTTTAAGCATTAAACACGGGCCAACGATAAATCGTCGTATAAATTGCCGCGTAATAGCTTATTACTTTGCACTATTATACGACCGTACGTTTCAATTTAATATTGAACTCAATAATACGCCGGCTTTTAGAACCGCGTACGATACCGTATTGCGGTAAAAGCCGCGAAATATGTTCTCGTATTGAATGTACGTTCAGACCAAGTAATTCACCGCACGTTTAGGCAGAGCAATTACGATACTGTACTCGGGATACATTAATAATATACTAAATTGTTTTTAATATTCGAATATTTTTCTAACAGTACACTATCGATGTTATTCAAAATTCGGTAACATTTTGTTCGTAAATATTCGTCGCAAAACACTTTTTTAACGTTTTCTAATACATTTGTACGTTTATTATGCGTTATTAAAAACGCAAGAATCAAAAGTTTTGATTTATTACTATACAAGCGTATACGTTATTCTTATTACTAAAAATACAAATTATAACGTGGTATTACCTACTTAGATGGTTTGCAAATGGAAAAATATCAAAAACATAATGTCTATAATATACGTATACAGGCAAACTCGTACCGAGTTATATTTATCTATGGGGAAACGGTTTTCACTCGGCACTAGGCTTTATATTAACGAAATATAAATTAGTACAGTCTACAAACGTATCGCTTCTTACGATAACATTTACTAAACATAAAAACGATAATTTTTCAATAAGTGTAAATCAAAGCATTCACGTATCGGGACAGCTTTATTGATTGGGTTTTATACGCGTAAATATAAAAACACGTACAGCGACCAGAGACGAAACTGGAAACATCGTCGTCGACGAAATACGACAATATGTTTCTAACAACATTTAAAACCAAAGTTTTATAACTTATATATTTATAAGTTTTATGATTTTTATAACCAAAGTTATAAAAGATTTTATTAATGTATGGTTCGAAAACGACGTTGCAACCTCGGCTGCTGCTCGCGTCATTTTAATTTTGGAATCAAACATTATCGACGTATATTTGAAATAATAAATAGTTAATCCTTAAAAAATAACCACGGATAAATATGTACTGTACTACATATTTATAGTATATTCTTGAATAGTTTTTAATTGTAAAGTTTGTTGAACGCCAAAGAAAATTTATTATACCATTTTCGACGACAAAATGAACGCTTAAGTGGACGGTTTTTCGTAACCGTTTAGGTATATGATAAATTATCGACAAATTTTCCGTTTGAGAATTATATCGCTAAAGAAATATTATTTACACTCACTAAAAATATATTTTTCTGAAGGAACTAATTTTAATTTAATAAACGTCAAAATATTTTAATAATGGTTTCTTGGGTAATTTTTTAATTAATAATTATTTACGTTTTATTATACTTCTATGTTGAATATTAAAAGTTATTTATTATAACAATTTAGTTAATTAATATAATTTCACACCTTTTATGCTTAAAGTTAGTACAATTTTATATCGTAGGATTTAAAACTCGAATTTCAATACAATTTTTATCATATAATAATTTAACAATATTAAGAAAAAATGTCACAAATCGAACATTTATATTAAGTGTTTAAACGTTGAAGTTCGATTTAGAAATAAAATGTAACGTTTTTATCGATATTTTTTCGTTTAAAATTCATAAAAAACTGCGGCGTTAGGATCGAATTTCGCTTATTCGACTATTTTACCGAATTCGTCGAGCAGAATACTTCCGCGAGAAGTTTGAATTTGAGGCCTATACTTTTGGAACACATTGTCTCTTAACGAAAGTTGCGACGTTTTATTATTATTTCTTTAAATAGACGAATTAGTGATTTCCACGTTTACTAAAAGCGCGTACAATGTATTACACGAAAAATATTCCCCTCGAACTCGATGGTAAGTACTTAAACGCCAAATTTGACGTTCACGCCACGATTTTAATTCTACGTAACGTGCGTATTGCCCGTTCGATAAATAATGACCGACCAATATCAGTAATTATTATAAACAAATAGTAACGACTAAGTACCACCATTGTCCTGATCGTATTTACTATAATTCGTTACGATTTATATTTTAATTTTTGTTTTCCCAATAAGGATGTGTAAACAGCTTTTTTGATAATAGTGCCCTACGCGTTTTTAGTGGTATTACACGCACTCTTATCACATTTCAGGCGACAATTTAACAGTTTCTATGGCGTCACCGAGGCGGCAAGCGTTGTCATAATTTTTCGGCGATTTTGTCGGTTGTCACTTGTTTTATTCATCGTCGTTCGTCGCTGTTGTTTGTACAATAAAAAGTATTACTTGAATACTTATAATACAATGATACTGAGCAATGTAAGTGTACTCAATTTTCGTAAAGGCCGCGCGCGGATGTAACAACGTAATTTATTTTTTCTTCTTTTCAGTCGATTATTGCAAAATACTTACCGATTGCTGGCTTTGTGATCGGTGGTATTCGAATATTTAAGTCCCATGTACGTGTCGATTCCAAGAGTAGATGGTCGCTGCTGTTGTTATTATTCCGTAGCTACAGAGTAGTACTACCTTCGATAGCGTTAATATCGTTATGGTTCTTCGACTACATTTTAACCGAAAACCATACTTATGAGTTAGTGCTTTCTAATAGAACCCGTTCATGGATGGGGATGCCTAATTATGTTCATATAAACAATGTCCGGTACCCAGAAAATAACGATGAACATGACAATATTGACGATCATGAAGATATTAACGATTTTGAAGATATTAACAATTTTGAAGATATTGATAATTAAGTTGACAATGAACAATCAGTTATTCTAGTTCTCATATTTATGCTGTAAATTAATTTGAATTGGATGTTATTGTTAAATACAATAATTTTATCTTTGTGAGTGAAAATATCGCTTATCTTTTACTTTATTTATATGCTTTTTTGGAAAGTGAAAACACAGTTTTTAAAATGGTTTCATATTCTTTTATAGTTTTTTGAATATTACTTTAGGAAAAAAAACTTAAATACGGATAATTTAAAATATTTTATTATTATGTAGCATTTTGTTATAATTTTTATCTAAACAATAGTTTGTCTTAATTTCTGTATACATTCAAACTTAATTTTGTACGCTATATTTTCAAAAAAATTAAAACCATTATAAAATTTAATCAAACATGATACATACTGTACAAATTTAAAGGTTAAATGGAAAAGTAGTATTATAGAAGTATAATCTATAAAAAAAAATTGTTTTCAAACATTTTATATAATAAGTAGGTATTATATTTTTTTTTAAATATTTAACATTTTAAAAATTATATATTAGCATATAATAAACAGACATAGTTATATTCGACAATATTTAACATTTCTTTTTTTTTATATAACATTAAAATTATTACTCGTAAATAAATTAAATTTATTTAAATGTTATTAAATGTTATCTTGTAATTATTGAATAAATTGAATTTTTACTTTGAGAAATATGTTTATATATTGTAGATATTCTAGAGCTTTATTGCATAGAGAGTGTAACAATCTAAAAACAATCAAATAATTTTAGAAATGTAAAATTAAAGTTTGAATATCGCAAAAAATAAATTGAATTTCACTTCAAATAATTTTATTGAATATAATATAATTTGATGCTGATGACCGATACATTTGTCGGTAATGTTTATTATTTGAACTTATCGGTAAATGTTGAAAAATTATTTAAGGGTTCATTCAAAAAAATAGTCGGAATAATGAGATAATTTTAAAATTGTTTACAAATGTTACTATTACTTCAATGTTCATAGCTTTTATTTATATATATAGCTATTAATATAGGTAATTACATTTTGCCTGTACATGTATTTGTTTACGATAATTAGCATTGATTTTAATTACCCAGCATAAATTCATTAAATTTTAATTATGTTTGTTTTGTTGACCTTTATTCCTAATGACACATTCTTTTCAATGTACTATATTTATATCCATATTTATAAATATTACAATTAATTTCACTATCAATATTAATACTATAATATATTCATACAGAATCAGTATCGGGTCAAGCCAATTAATGTTCTAGGAACATTTATTTGGGAGTCCTTCCATTGATTAATTAATTAAAATTTGAAGTATACATAATTAAAATGACTTGAAAATGAAATACACTCATAATTGAAATAATTTAAAATACGAATGTAGTAAGCTATTGTAAGGCAATATAATTTTTTCTACTTAAAAATACTCAGGTTAATCAATAATTGTAATTTAGTATTTATAATTTTAGAATATTAAAAGAATCAAAAAAAATAAAAATTTAATTTTAAAATCTATTTTTTTTTAAATATTAATAACTTAAAATGTACTTATGAAAAGGTACAAATTATATTTATGTAAATAGTAATCATAAATTATCATTTATTTGAAAAAAGTAATTTTCCATTTTTTTACCATTTTATTTTATTTTCTTTCTATTTTTATAGCTATTAGCCAAATTTTTCCAATCAAGTTTGCATTTGGAATAGTACTTATTACTTTAAATAACAATTAAATGGCTAATAAGTAAAATTATATATCAAATTATATTTTGAGAATTTCAAATAAATTAAAAATTGGAGTAGAATAAAAATTGTATTAAATAAAAGATATTTGTAATAGCAAAAAATGTATTAACGCTTCATTATATATTCCAATATTTATAAATATCTAGTCTATAAATATAAACCATAAAATTATATATATATACATAAATTTGTTGGTCATGCTCTACTACTTAAAGTGTAGATTATTTCATAATAATAGATACAAATATTTTAGTATTTTTCAAAATAGTATATAAATTATATGAAATAATATCGTTCAAGTAATTTATTTATATTATTATCGAGATGTAAATATAATATATACGGAAAATCGAAAAAATTATATAAAGAAAATGTAGCGTATACCAAAAGTTAGGTAATATTTTTAAATCGACTGAAGTTATGCGCTCGTGTATTTGTCATACTTTGACCATCACTTAATAGGATCTGCTCAAAATTAATGTTCTAATAATCATAATTTTTCTATAATACTGTTTTTAATTATATAAATAATAATGATAATAGATAATATAATAATACAAATTCGTTTCTTCTAGCTGAACCCAGTAGAGATGTAACACATAGTGTTTTTAGTTTATTTTATGTACTGTGCTATTTTTTCGTAGAGTCACTAACGTCGTATTCGACATCAGCGACAAAATGAATCGAGGTATTATAAATCGTCCTATTTTTAAATAATTCGTTTTAGAATACGATTCTTGGTCTCCAGTCCTTTTGTTTATAGACGCCAAGGAAGTCATAGTACGTCACATAATATTGTCGTAGTAATTAACCTAAAGAGTTTCTCTTAATCTTTGTTATCGATGTTTTAATAAACCACAGGTTTTTGGTGTACCGGTCATATTAACGAAAAATTAAAAAAATATTCTTTGATCGTAGTAAATAGACTACGTATCCAAACAATATTCATATCCGGAGACTAAACGTATTTATTTTATAAGGACAGCATTCTCTTTCGAAAATATGTCCTATTGTCCTAAATAAAAGGCTTAGGTACGTCAAGATGAATTTATTTTAAAAGCTGCAATTGCGAAAGGGAAAACGTTTTAAAATGACCCGAATTTATCAAATTGTCGACATTGTTAGAGCTTATCAATAAAAAGTTACGAGAAATATCCTTTTCAATTCGTCACATTTTATTTCTTAATATTAACCGTTCGCGTTAAATAAGTTTATAATACGCCAAAATTATTAACGAAGTCGATTTTGAGTCAATTAAAAGTTTATTGTTAGTCAAGTAACGTTTGTGTAGTCCCGAAAATCGCACTATTCAAGTATGGTAATTTTAAAGAACGACGGCACGTCAATACGTTACGTATTTCAAAATAAATGTTCGATTTGTTGTCGCGTTGTATTCCAAATATATGTACTCCATTTTTCTGTTTAATAAATTGTTACCGCGTATTAACAGTACCTTAACTTCGGTACCTAAATAGTGTCGAGACAACGTTGAACCATCAACATTTATTATTGTTAAAACACTACCGAAATGATATTATACTTGTGTCTATGTTTAACGTGCAGTCGTGGACGCCTACACAACTACTGTTTGCTATTGTGGTATTCTTCGCCTCTTTTGTCTATATATTCCATCAAGCGTTCGTTGTTTGGTTCGAACTGGCCAGTCGGCGTTTTAATGGTTCGCAAAAAGTGTATCACAGAAATGGCACGAACTTCGTCAAATTCCTTCGCTTCCGAGTCCGAGTTTATCGCCAAATACACAATGAAGTTAATCGCTTCTTCCAGATTCTCCATGAGATTAATTTCATTAGCTGGCGCCGTTTCGTTCAACCATAATTCGTACGCCAATTGATTTTCGCCTAACAGCAACAATAAGAAACATCGGAAAACGCGTAAAATAAGTAAAAATAGCTTACAAAAAGAAAAAAAACCGCCAAGTCCGTAAAATACGAGACGTATTCAATCGTATATTGTTTTTACGATAACGTCGTATTACGAATTCGTACGGACTTCGGTGTATTATTATTATTGTTAAGGAATCGGGTGTACCATTATCTTCGTCTTCGATTAGATATTTATCGAACAGGGATTCTTCGGAAATTATCGGCAAATTTAACTGTTTTATCGGAGTTATGGTAGACGGCGCTGGATTTTTCACAACCGCTTTTTCTATTTTATGCCGGTCTTTTTCGAGCACTTCTACGCGACTTATGATATTTTGGTATTGATCGAATTGCAGCACTTTGTTCTTTTTTTCTTTCACGTCTAGTTTAATTTTCATGTAACCTCCGGGTCGAGGAGTCGCCCTAAAAAAAGAACAATCAAATAGGAAAACAACCGTTGAAAAAGTCACGGACGTATCCAAAACTTACACGAAATTCAACGTATCTACCGGTTTTTTCGATTTAGTGTTCATGTTTGGAATTCGCTTGAAATTTGTTTAACCGCTCGAATTTCAAAAATTTGCCCAAGCGTCTACTTAATTTTGATTTGGACGATCGTTTTACGAGTGTTCGATGAATTAAAACGTTTGAAAAGTTTTATAAATAAAAGTCGTTCGAAGTCTTAGTAATATACTACATATTTAGCCAGTAGGTATTTGTATAATACTCTTACGTGATTCTAAACATAATAATAAAATACGAACAAGGTTTATTTACTGAAATAACGTGTCTACGAATTTTCGACGAAATGTATACCGAGCGGAATTTTACGTCGATCAATTTTTCCAAAAATTAATTATATTCAAACGTGAGTTTGATTTCGTTTCGCGAAATTGATCAACGGCATTTAACGGGCATCTATTGAACAAAATATGAACAACCAAAGATCGTTTCTACTCTCGTAGAACAGTAAGTTCTACCTTGCAAGCGAAATTCAATACACGCGTAAAACCATCGTGGTTTAGGTTAAGCTAAATAAAACTAATAAAAGTTATGCGCATTATAAATAATGCCGGAAAAATACATGCCGGACTGTGTCGCGGGCGGCAACGGTGCACAACGAACACGACGAAAACCGCGCGTACGATCGCTGGCCGCCACGACGACGTATTGTATACGACGGACGAGTCTATAATTTTGACCCATTTAAGTATTACCGGGAAGTACTATTAAGTATATTTGAGACAAATCCGATTTAATATTAAAATTGTTTCTTTCAAACTAAAAGACCGCCCGTTTCCAGTATAGTTTAACGACGAAAACAATTATAGATGTAAACGACAATAAGTTTTAATACGTTATAAGAAAATAAGTTTCACGCATTTCGGGATGTCGAGATAATATGTTTCCAAGCCACCGTAGCGATGGCTGGGAGTATTTTATGGAAGACTTTTATTCCTTTTTTATTTCATTGCTGCTGTTCCCCGGTTTGGTTAATTTACGATCTTTTCTGAGAGCTTTGCTGCAATCTAGGCTTGTTGTCCATTACTAAACGAACAAAACAAAAAAAACACGTCAATTTTAGTTAAAATATAATTTCGACGTTTATTGAACCGCTCCACAGCCTTTTATTTGTCATACGCGCGATAAAAATTTCGCGAATAAAATTATTATTCGAAAATTATTCGGGACGCTAATTGGGTATAAGTTTAAGTTCGGTGTAAATTAGATGCATTCTTCTATTGGATTTTATCCGTATTTCAAAACGTTCAAAAATAATTTCATTAGAACCGTATTTCGAATTCAATAATATATGTATATAAAATATATCTGTAAAATTATAATTTTAATATTTCACTTTTATTTTATTCTCCGAAACGTTTAAAATCAATATAAATTATTTCATAATATTTTAAACGTACAATTTTGTTTGAGTGGAATTCTTAGGTACATTATATAGTCTTAACTTAATCGTTCAAGTTAATTATATTATTATTCGATATCTATCAAAAAGTTATACTGAAAACAATTAAATTTAAACAAAAATTTAACGAATATTAAACTCGTAAATAATTAATATTATAATAGAATTTTATCGTAAGATTTTTCAAAATTATAATTGGGTAAATAAAATAATAATATTGATGTTATTACGAACATATAAACGTTTTAAAAATTTATTTCCTCACTTCGATTTACGTGATTTTTGTTTAATGAATAAAACCCGTCCAAAATTCAAATTAAATTATATACGATTCGATTATAATTCTGTATAACATACTAACAGCGATTGTAACGATTAATATTTATTGTCAGTTGAAATTTCGTTGAATTTATAATGTTTAATATACAACGTTTTTGAATTGTTTAGAGTATGTTCAGTGCTAAAGTAATAAAAAACAAAACAAAATTAATAACCGTATTCATTTTTTTAAATTTATTTTATTTGTTTTTGTAAGTAGTAAAAATGTAAAAAGTGTACTAAATAAAACATTTGAAAATTAAAACACAACAGTGTTTATATCAAATTCGTATTGGATAATTTATTAAAATGATAAAAAAAGGTTGGGTAATAAAAAAGTTATTCTGTCATAGAAGCTATTTTTTTTTTAATTGAATTGAATTGCGGTTAATTATTTTAATATTTTACAAAAATAAGTAAAAAATAATATACGGTAAAATTATTAAAATCAAGTCTCCCTCTGATAAAATAAAAAAATTGACGTTACTAAAAAAAAAAATGTAAATACATAAATAAAATACGAAAAAATAGAAGATAATGGATAAACGTTAAATTAACAAAAAATTTTTATATTTTTATGTACCGTAATAATTTCTTAGGTTTATTAAAAAGCTGGATTATACCGTCAAAAATCATTTTTATGATCAAAATGTCAATTTTAGTTGTTTTATTAATCTAAAACGAATTCTATATCCATTTTAAAGTTGATCCATTTGATCGGATCGATTTTTTTTCGTTATCACTTCGATTATGAACTTGCGCAACATCAGGTAGTCACTGGACGGGCTGTGATAAGCGCGGTCGCGTTACTCGCCATGAACGACTGATCGTGCTGCCTACAATGACGAGCTTTTGTCACGCCAGTAAAAGCTGTCGTATTTCTTCGTCGTTTCGCGTTACTTCTCCGTCACGTTTAAACGATGTGCGAACATCTTAATTAATCATAATTTGTTCATGACGTCTCTGTTTAATTAATCGACTGTACAGAGACGCGTAGGTAAATAACGGATCGTGTACGTTTACATAATCCGGACAATATACCTTAATAACTACAGCCGTTATTGTAGATAATAAAAATCGCGTGTCAAGGCCCGAACGTATAAAGTAAACGAAGACCATGGAAACGGACTTAGAGTAAATATAATCGTAATCGGACGTAAAGGTTAGACGTAAAAACTGTACGTATAACCAACTTATAGTATTATGGCATTTGGTATTGTTACAGTTCAACAGTGTTTGTCGATCAATGCAGGAGTCGTATGGGATGAGGTTGTATCACACATATTCAGTGTTGCACCAGCAGCTTTATCTACGGTTAATAATATTATTGTATAAAATACGTAATGTAATTTAAAAAAAATTGATATGGATTATGTTTTTACAGCATGCTATTACGTATTTCATAATAATAATTTACAACATCCGTATGTATAAAATAATTTTAAAAAATCAGAAACATAACTATTATTAGGTAAAATGTAAAAAACATAGTAATCGGTGTGTTTTTAACTGTTTTGTTTGTGAATGGCAATTATAATGAAAAAAATTAAATTACTGAATTACGAATGCTTTTTTAATTAGGAGAAAAACGTTGACAACTATGGAAGCAGATGGAATACTGCAGGAAATTTCTATCAGCATGTATAAGGTTTGTAATTATTTCATTAATGATATACATAAAACAATATTTAATTATATGATAAATACATTGATGATAGTTTCAGGCGATGGTGAAAATTGTATTACCAAAGGAAGTTAAACCTTTTGGCTACGGATTTCAAAATTAGTTAAGTCAAACGAAGAAATCAGCACTTGCCAACTAACACGATAAAGTTTACTATTGGGCTTACCAAAATAACATTTGTAAACTATAGCTGGTAATACATTTTTAAACA
>JAIPRN010003843.1:0-18549 GCA_025469175.1 Geopemphigus sp. TES_GeoC_2020 | reverse complement strand
GTTCTAATAATATTTGGTAAATGATCATATATAATGATATAAAAACAATTTTTACAATACGGACGGTTTTTTTTTTTTAAGAAATTTTTTTAGCTGAATTTTGAACTATAGGTATAATTACATACCCGCCCTATTTTTATTTATTCGATTATTAAGAAGTGATTATAATGTCTTACATTCAAATTGTTATGGAATATAAGTTTTTAAGAGCTACATATTCAGTGCTGTTGCCGATCTAGATAAAGGCGGCGGGGACTCGGTGAAATTGTACCGCCGTCGACGTTCAACGAGACGGATACGTCCGAGGTTATAAAACCGGTACACTCGGCAACGCCGCACGGTGGATTTTAGGGACCGGACGGGATTATTTGTAATAACATTTTACACGGGCGGTCTATGTGAAAAGGACAAACGCGCCGGCGTCTCCCGAAGAAAAAGAAACACGTTATGTATTCGAACCGTTTACCTGACCACCCTACACTATACATATATATATTTATCAACCGGGTGGACAATGAACAGCGTATGGTCGTGTATTATTTATTCCGGTAAATATATTCGTTTAGTCGTATATTGTTATGCTCGTACCGTGTGACTCTGGGATAATACATCGCACGTACAGTATCGAGGGTACTTGGACCTAATCCGAACCAACTTCAGACAAATTGTAAATAATTGGTATTAACTATGAGTATAATTACTACGCGCCTACTCTATTTTGATTTATTATTAGTACTAATTATAACGTCATACATTCAAACACGTGTGGAATGTACCTTTTTGATTCGTTCAATCGCTAACTACTTCCTTTATCGAAAATATTTCGTTACTTTAAGAATTACTACGTTCTAAAATCGTTTCGCAAACGACGTCGATTTAAGTATTTATTTCGTAGCGTTTTTTTTCCTTTCGTTCGAAACACCGTTTTTTCTATGGCTTACGAGTTAAGTACTACAAATATACTTCCGACGGTACTTTGTTAGCTTCTCCCCGTCCACTCGGCTCGCGGATACTTAATAGACGCCTCGCGTTGTACGGAATGCGCGCATACGTAATTTGGTTTCCCAGGCGTCAACTCGTTAATTACGTTCAAACGTACAGCGGTTGGGAATAACAAATTTATTTTAAACCGATCGAGGTTGACGAATATTCGTTAACGCGCGGGATTTTCGGAATATTTGAAGAATCGCCGGTTATTAACGTAACATTTTCGGCACGGTACGTTTGAAATACGACGGTGGCCATAAAACTCGTCGTTATTTTACGTTTAATTAATGGTAGACGAGAAAATTGAAACCTCGCCCATTTGTTCACGGTCCTCGTACATAATTATCTCGACGTAGTTTTTATCATTATCGGAAACGGCGATCGACGCGCCTCTTCTAATAATAAAACGATATTTTGGATACCATACGGACGTCAGGGTCTTGGTCTGGCACGCGTCGCTATATATAGCGAACACGCACGGGTAGTCGACGTTCACGTTAATTGTCGCTCGTTCTCCCATTCGATTTTGTAACCGAAACTCCGAGCGCCGCTGTTTTCGAATTTGTGAGTTTCGTCGGCGAGTGCCGACGGAGATGCGATTATTTACAATTTGTCCGGCGTCGAGTGTGGCGCAACAGGCGCTCGGTTTTTTTCGTTTAAACGAACGTCATGACGCGGCGTTTCGTGCGACAATTACCGGGACCGTCGAGTTCTATCGTCCCGGCATCCGGCCAAGAACCGCGGCGCGAATGGTATCGGAAATATCGTTTTTTTTTTTATTCGAACACGCGCGTCGTCTTCGGTAATAATAATAGCTACGTGACCGCTGGATTAGAGATGGGCCACGGTCGTCGCTAATCGTCGGCGGCGGGCGACGGTCGCGTCGGTCACTAACGTACAACGGTCTACGCGCCGAAAAGTACGACCGAAATGTTCGGAAAATCGTGTTTCTACGTTATTCCGTCGCGCTCGCGGCAAATAGTCGGTTCGGTCGAACGACGGGCTTTGAAACTGTGAACAAAGTGTGGCCGTTCAGGCCTTCGAAAATACCTTTTAAACTTCCCGATCGAATCCAATCGAATACATACGATTGTATCCGAATTATTGGTATTTCCGGTTAATTCGTATACATTTACACGTACCCGGAGAAAATGCCGACAAGCGGTATAAAAACCTCTCGGTAATTCGTATTATTTTTACGTTCGTATTGTTTTCACGGGGGCGACAGATAACAGTTGAGTGTACAGTGAGCGGGACGCGTGCGTGATAAACGCTTTCTAGGGAACCACGTAATTCCTACGGACGCAAAGGGGAGGCAGACGAGTTTTTTTTACGGAGTTCCCCGTATGTAATTAGTCACGGAAAGAGTGATATGATTGGGAAAGTTTTTGGAATTTCATTTTATTTCCAGCTTTTTTAGAATATTTATGTTTCGCTATAATTTTTATCGCGTGTATGGTTTTTTGTATAAAGCGTAGGATTCCGTTTAGTTTACTCGTGTACATTTTTTTTTTTGTTGCACCGTTTGCGGCACCCCGTTCTTTGTTATTACTTAAAAAAAATAATCACGGCAAATTTTGAAATCGATCGTTCGATTTTATACCGTACCCCCCGGGCGCTTGAAGTTGAGTAGTTTTGTAGTACGTTACGGAAACATCTAAACATTGTGCTATAATACTTTTTTTTCCCGACCAAAATTCATTAAACGACAAATAACGTATAGAGAATTATATGGGGGATTTAAAAAAACACCATTTTTGACCAATTACATTATTAATTGTTGACATAGTTACGGTTGTAAGTAAAAAATAAATAAAAGTTCAAAAATCCGTCTAAATGATATTTTTTTTGTTTTATTATTTGTACCAATCTAACGGTTCAAAATACACGAAAATTACATACGTACAAAATTATTTAAAATCAAATTTTCTAAAAAAAATTAACAAACAAATAATACGTATTATATAAATCGTTCAACAAGAATCTTATACTTTGTTAACGAACATTTGCATACTTCACAACCTCAAAACGTTTACAAGGAGTAAAAACTATACAATTATAGCTTAATTGATTTAAATATATCTCGAGTAGTATCGCGTACATTTCGAAATCATTTGTGGTATCTAACTCCCGAGGCAGTTGTATTGATATTTTTCGACAAAAATATATCGTAAGCGTGAAAAAGAAAAACGATTATCAATTTAAATATCAAAAAAAAAATTAGGCCGAAAAAATTAAACGATTAAATTTAAACGAATCCAGAATTTGTAAAACACGTAATTGAATTTTTCGTCTCAAACAAAACTTTAAATTTTTTCAAAATATTTAACTTAGACGCTGAATTTTTATCAAATGACCCATCAGCTTGTAGTGAGAACTTATCTTTTCAAAATGCATCTCAAGTGGTCTATAAACCTCGAGTTGTTAACGATACGGCCGAGACGGGAATAAAGTTGACAAAAGACTACAATTCGATACTCACCATCAACAAGTAACAAAAACAATTCGTGTTCCTAATTGTGAGTGATTACAGAAAAACATTTCCCGAATGTAAAAAAAGAAACATTAAAAAAAAATTGAAATTAGACAAAGGAGGGCATAATGTGTTGTTATAATGAAATTTGTTGACATAAAGAACCGTTCATCAATAATTAATGTACATAATTGACAACGTAAAAATATTATTGAAATAAAACACTAATGTATCGACGTAAAATGTATTCATTTTTCGGGTATTATTTTTAATCGGTCGTTTAGAAAATTAATTTTTAAATAATATTGTATATACGTAATCTTCGTGTATTTTGAACTGTTCGATTGGTATAAATAATAAAACGAAAATATATCATTTGGCCGGATTTTTTGCGCCTTTACTTATTTTTTACATAAAATTGTAACTATGTCAACAATTAATAATGTAATTGGTCAAAAGTGGCGTTTTCAGAATCTTCATATAATTTTCTGTTTAATATTTATCGTTTAATGTTTTTCGGACGAAAAAAACCGTTATAGCACATTGTTTAGGGTTTTCGGTAAAATATAATAAAAATTACCAACTTCAAGTGCCCCGAGGCACAGCTCTAAATTCAACGATTGATTTCAGATTTTGCGTTTATTTTTTTTCGGTATCAACAAAAAATGGGGGTTGTCGAGAATAAAATTTAAACATATTTTTCGAAGAGCCACCCTAATGTTACATACAGTACGGACAAAAATAATTCACAAAACGAGTATACGTAATTGTAATTAACAAACTGATAGTCTTAATACCAACGCTACGTATGAGTGTGTGAAACGAAAGTTTAATTGGAATCCTAGACGCATAAAATAGGTTAACAACCTTTTTCCCTTCAACAATGGTACGTTTCAAAAATATTTTACTTGGGAAAACGACGCCGTTTTTATTTCGAGAAATAAACAATAAATGAAATAATAAAACGGGGCGACGGAAACAAGTTGGCCAAGGGCCACCCTAAAGTAACATTTTTGCCGAGGAATTGTATTCCCGAAACCGCCATATATAAATACGCGTAATCGTTTAATGCTCTCTAAAGTACGAAGAATAAGTATTTTTCGGAAAACAATATCTACCTATTGTTTTTTAATTTTCGTATTGGCGTAAATAGGCTACGTGGAGTTGGTGGCCCGCGAATCGTTCGTTTTAAACGAACTTGACCTTACGATTTACAAATTTAGAACTATTTACAATTGATCCGGAGTCGATCGGATGAAGGCCGGGGATCAACTTCACGTAAGTCTAAAAAAATGTCCTCGATGTACGTTATCATCACGCGGTACGACTATATACGACGAAACGAATACATTTTAATAATACACGGCGTACACTGTTCATTGTCAGCACTCTGCACGCACAAATATATATTGCAGGGGCGTCGGGTAAATGGATCATAACGTGTCCGTTTTTTACTTCGGGGACCGTAAGACGCGCCGGCGTGTTTGTTCTTTTCACACAGCCTGCCGCCGTCGCTTTTACGAATCTGTAAAATATTTTACACGACAAAAACAACGCCCGCATAAACGATTACTAATTTTATGTCGAGAAATCAACACGCGAATTGATTGGGAAATGTTTTTATTGTGCGTAAGCGTGTTTAAAGGACGTATAAAACTCTTTTAACTTTAATTTTTTTCAATTTTTGTATAATAATTATATATATGAAAAAACTGAACGTATCCAGTCGTCCGACTATTATGTAATTATTTCTAAAATCGTTACGAATACGTTGAATAATTTTTATATCGTATATTAGAAATATTAGTCGAACATATGTTTAATCGACTTATCTCTCCTTGGACATAAACCGAAAGGCGATTCGTTATGAGGAACAAATCAACATTTAATACGCAATAATAATTACTTTGCAGGGAGTTGAGCGAAGTTCAAAAGATATTTGTTAAATGATCTTTCACTCGATCTCCTCGCCCCTTGTGACGGTAGGAATTACGCGATTTCCTAGAAAAGCTCAATATTCTCGGCGCCCACCCCAGTGAAAACAGTACGAATTAACGAGGTTCCTAGACGGAAATACGAAATGTAAGTTTACGCCGTCGAGCGTAAAATTACGAATTACGAGGTCTGAAAACCGTTGTTTGTATACCGGTAGTTCCTTAGGGGACCGCCAAATCCGTACGAATTAACCCGAAATACGAATAATCGGTATACAAATGTATATTGGATTGGCGCGGGAGGTCTAGACGGTATTTATGAAGGCGTTCGGGCCACAGTTTCAATGTTCGTTTTTCGGCCGAGTATTTGTTGTCGGCGCAACGTAGAAACACGATTTTCCAAATATTTCCCCGTCGGTGCTTTTCGGCCAAGCCGTTGTCGTCCCCACCACCGACGAACAGCGGCGGCGCCCGTGTGTACAATTCGTTGTCGCGGACCGTTCGAGCGACGGGCGTTTCGAAAAAAAAAAACGGCCAATTTCTATCGTCCGTCTAGCGGCCGCGTAGCTTTTTATTATTACCGGCGAACGGCGCGCTTTCCAAAAAAAAAAAAAAACACGATATTTCGTATACCGTAAACTACCCGCGCTTACATATCGCGAGCGTACGGACAATAGTAACCGGGTCGGTCGCCGTAGTTGCCGCGTCCGGCCTTCCATCACACACCGGTCAGTTTTGTAACCGAAACCGTATTCAAAAAAAAAAAAGAAAGCCGACCGCGTCACGCACGCACTCGCGTCGTTCAACGTCCCTGTTGCGGCTACACTCGCCACCGTCGCGTCGAACGGCAGCACCGTGTCGCCACCACCGCCGGCTACCATCCCCGCCGCGACCACACAATCGCCGCCGCCGACGAAGGCCAGCCTGTTGCCCGAACCGGTCTCAGTGTCGTTTTTGGTGTTGGCTCTTACGGACTAGTTCCCCGGGATCGTCTCGTTTTGTTTTCTACCGTTATCGACTTTATCGCGCTCCGAACACGTTCTTCGCACGGTTCACCGGCCACGATCTGTCAGATTTCCGTAGAGAAGAAAACCGATCCACCGACCAACGCGGACACACGTTTCATTCGCCGACGCGGACGGATATTCTCTCGGGTACGTAAAAACGTATTTTTTCTTATTTCCGAAATATTCGCGGCTTTCCCCGACGCGCTCCGCCGGTAGTTTCAATGCGACCAAACGCATCGGCGTGTTCGCACAACGTTCTTGAACATTTCCCGAACGCTCGGTGGCTTTATCATATTCGCGAGTACGTTTAACGTTATCGGGCGCTCGTTATTTTCATACGTCCCGAAGACGAAGGCGTCGCGTGTTCGGCCCGTCGATTATATATATATATTCGTCCAACAGCAGTCGCGATCGTCGTTGTGCACACGCCTTGTGTACGCTGTCGTCGAACGAGATTTTCGATTTATTCGACGCCTAAAGTGAAACGGTTTTGGAATCTTTTTTCGGGCGCCTTAGCGCATATTTATTAACGTTAACCGGCCCGGGGCCGCTCCCGAATCGAATATTCGTTATTTTTATTTCGTTTATTACCCGAATTGATACATTTTCCGTACTTTCGTAACGTAATCGTTTTACACATATTTACGGACGTTTTTCTGTTTTATTGAACCGATTTCGCTACGTCAACCACGCGTAGTTTTACTATCGTTAATTATCTATGACGATATAAATGACGTGGTGCACCGATTCATTCGCTCGATAATTCGGTTTATTTTTTAAAATAAATATTTGTTCGTTTATAATAAATATTTTTTTAACGGAATATTAATTGTAAAAGTGACGCACGAAATTCGTATAAAATGTTTTTTCTTTTCGATAAATTTTTACGTTCGGCCCGCGTAATAAACCGTTCAATTTCCATTTGGCCCGTTTAATATTTCGAATTTGACGTGTGTGGCGTACGGTAAACATTATCGTATCGTTTTTATCGCCGCACCGAGCGCGACATATAAATACTACCCCAAGTATTTCGGGACCATATTACTGGTCGTATAGGCGAGGGGAACGAATCGGATTTCGCGAACGAATATTGGCGAATAGAGCCAGAAGTGACGGACTTGTTGCCAAATTCACCGCTCGTCGGTGTATCCGAAACCTTCGTCGCGCGGATCGCTGTTTATATACCAAATTTCGAATTCCCGAATTTTAATTTCGGCCGCGCCTGGTTCGTGCCTTTACAACCTGATTATAAAGTGATTTCGGGTATCGATGGCGTTTTGGCTTTTTCAAACGAACATTAACGATACGGCGGGACGATTGGTTAAATGTTTCGGGTGGCCCAGCGTGACTTCACAACAGGACCCGTTCGATTATTGTCCCCCTATGTATCCGGCGGCCGGTGATGGAAACATGTCCGGTACGCGTCGTAAATGTAGCGACAACGAGGGGGTCACCTTGGTACCCAAACGCCATTACGAAACTTTTCTTTGCTAGGCGCCACGGAACTGCGGTCATAGTAAACGTTGCCTTTAATTCCTGTCCTCGCACCCACCCGGCTGTAACGTAACCGTTACACTCTACGTGTATACCAGTGTAGCCTTCGGTTTTTCTCACCCGTTATTAACCGCGTTCCACATTATCATCTATAAACCAGTAACAGACAATCGTAATCGATTGTTTACACGTTGACGCTATTATCGATTTATTATATCGGGTTATACGTACACTAGTGTCGCGCTCTGTTTTTCTTACCGTTAACCATATTCGACGTTATCTAGTATAAACCGGTAACCGACAATCGTAATCGATTGTTTACACGTTGACGTTGTTATCGATTTAATATACCTGATTCGACGTCATCTACTATAAACCAGTAACCAACAATCGCAATCGATTGTTTATACGTTGACACAATTATCGATTTAATATACCTGGTTCGACGTTATCTACTATAAACCAGTAACCGACAATCGTAATCGATTGTTTACACGTTGACACTATTATCGATTTATTATATCGGGTTATACGTACACTAGTGTCGCGCTCTGTTTTTCTCACCGTTAACCATATTCGACGTTATCTAGTATAAACCAGTAACCAACAATCGTGATCGATTGTTTACACGTTGACGTTGTTATCGATTTAATATACCTGGTTCGACGTCATCTACTATAAACCAGTAACAGACAATCGTAATCGATTGTTTACACGTTGACGCTGTTATCGATTTATTATATCGGGTTGGACGCGCACTAGTTTCGCGCTCTGTTTTTCTCACCTCTAACCATGGTCGACGTTATCAACAATGAACCAGTAACCGACCATTATTATTGATATAATATACCGAGTTCGACGTACACTAATGTCGCGTTCTGTCTTTCTCATCTTTCAGAGCTAATATCCACACGTCGAGTCTTTAATCAACTTCTTCCCAATTTTCTCTTACCAACATTACGTCGTTCGCAAATGTCATACATCATGATACCACAAGTAGCAATCCTATTCCACACCTTATTTATAATTACCTCAGCATTCCATACTACTCTTTTCTTTCACTTCTTTACAAACTTCTTTTCTTTGTCGCCTATTAATTTTCATTATCCAATCCTCGCTTTTCTCCCTATATTCTTTTTTTTGTACCCTTTTTCCCATTATACCACCCCTCCGCTACCATTAGTCTATACTGCGTTATTACCCCTTCGCCAGGGATTACTTTACAATCCTTTTACTCTCTTTACATTCTCTCTCTTCCACATAAGGTAATCAATCTGTGATTATATAATGCTTTTGTCTCTTCCTAAAATACGTATCGATTACTGTAATATCATAAGATAATGCAAAATCCAGCACTCTTTTTTTAGTCTCGTTCCCTTCCCCAAAAAAACCCACATGTATTCTTTCATAAACCCTCCTCTCATTATCACCATTCATATCCCCGCCAATCAACGTATCCCATTACTTGGTATTCCTTGCATAACCTCATCCATATCTCGCCAAAACACTTCTTTGTCCTTTACCTTCACATCCTACTTGTGACACATAAGCATTCACTATATTCGAGACTTTTCTTCCGATATTAGTCTATCACTTTTCCTTACTACGTCCACTAATTTACTTTTCATATCCTCGTCCATTATTACTCCTACACCATTACTTGTACAATTCTAACCCGAGTATATTATTTTATATCCTTCTTCTATTTCTCTCATTTCCACTTTGTTTCCTGCACACAACAAATTTGACTTTTCTCCTTTTCAATGCCTCTACCCTAATTCTCTACATCTACGAGTCAGCGTTCCACCATTCCACGTACCTATTCTTTGGCGCAGTTTTTCCTCAAGTTCCTAAAATTCAGTGGTCTTGACACCGTTGACACTACACACGTTGGGTAGACCCGAATACGTGACTGGTGAAAGGGCGACCGCGCCTTTTGTCCGGCCAATATCACACACTATATCCTTCCACCTCTTTTTGCTTCTCCCCTGTTGTCCCCGTGCACATCCGAGATGGGACAAACTGCCTATTGTCTTCATTGGTCCTCTCATAATATTCGACCGCAATTTTACACTGGTCGTTAACTTGACACAATCTCGTTAGTCACCTCTTACGACCGACTGAAAAGCCATTGAAGTATTCTGATCCCCATTCCATAGGAACTTGGGGTTGCTTTAGTGTATAGAACTTAATACTCTCTACTAACCTGAGACACAAACTACGTTGCCTTCAGGCTTCAACCTCAAATAATTAAGGCCCGCGAGTTCATTAAGTCCGTTTCTCCTTACAGAGTTCCCTTGCGGATGTTCGACGTTCATTTACCATAAACCAGAGACCGTTATTGATTGTTTTCACGTAGACGTTGTTATGGATTTAATAATCTGTTTCGAAGCCAATTAGTGACGCGCACTGTTTTTGTCCTCCGTGTTTTCGTCGACGTTACTTCTAAAAAAAAACGATTGTAGAATCGTTAATAATGTCACCGATCTATTAGGTGAATGGAACGTTTCTTAATAAGAGAAACAAAAATCTGTGGCCTATATTTTATATTTAACGAGTATACTACAAGACAGAAAATAAAGGTCGCGTAGGCTTGATCGGAGTAGAAAAAATACGACGAGCACACGATTACGATTTCGTGTGTACTGATTCGGCCGTAGTCGTTATTATCGTGGCCAGGTTACAGCCCCGCGTTATTCACGACCACAGATACGGCGACGACCCGTACAACCGATCGTTATCGATTGTTTCCGAATCCGCGTTGTTATATAATATTTTAATAGGCGTCGAAGCCCGTAAAACGTGTATTGATAACGCGCGCGTATTAAAAATACGAGAAAACGTTCGCAAATCGCGCGTCGACTGTCGGCTGACAAAAAATTGCCACCTAGAACGCGTTGTCGACGGCGTTCACGTTCCGCGAGCCCATCGTCTTCCGTTCGAAAATATTGTACAGGAAATGTCTAAATAACGCGTTGTGATCAATTTCTAGAGAATAAACGTACTGGGAATAAGTGGATGAAACGTTCATAATGGGTAAAAAAGTTAATAAGAAGGTGGCTACGGCCAAAAAACAACAGAAGCCACCGATGGACGGTGGCGAATCCGCATCGGTATCACCGAGGGATACGGACGGTGTCCGACCAATATCGCCCATGGATACCGATAACGCAGAGTCGACATCACCGATGGATACGGACGATGCCGAACCGACAGCACTGATGGACATCGACGGTGCCATGGTGATGGTACCGTTGGTAGACGAAAACGCGGCCACGGATGACTACGGTGGACAGACAGGAACTCAGAGTAATCAATTCATCGTTAATTCCGGTCAGATAATTGGTAAGGAATTGAACGTAACCGCGTTTCGAAAACGGTTTCGATTAAAATTTTTTTCTCGTTTATGATCCATGTAGATAATTACGGGTGGTTAATTATTCAGCCGAATATAACTTTGCCGTATATCATGCTGAACATAAACGGTATACACGAGAAGCTTATCCCCTTACGTTTCGACTGTTTGTACGTAAAACTGTGCGAGCATTACGTTGTTTTAAACAAGAGCGTGATGGATGCGTGTAAGCTTTTGATGAATGTGAAGCCCCTCGAAGACTGGATGTTGGAGTTGTTCGGTCGACTATTCGGTATGAAAAAGCGCATCGAGGCGAGCGAATATTTCATGTCGGACGCTTTCCAACTCAATAACTACTTACGGTTTCTGACGTTTTGCCATGACAAATCCAATTGTAAGAAATGCAAAAACCAAAAGTCCGGATGTACTGGGTCCAAATGTAAGGAGTCCGAATGCACAGAGTCCAAATGTACGGAGTCCGAATATACGGAGCCCGAATCTACGGAGTCCGAATCTAACACAGCGGATAGTAAACGTATTTACGGGATCGTTCAATTTCTAAATTATCGGCAACTCGTCATACCGTGGTATACCAAAGACGAAGGTTTGACCAAATACGTGCCCACATTCTTTTTCGACATGGACTTATCGCAACACCAAGCGCCGTTGGAAGGCTGGGACGTTGCCAATTTCAAGTTCTGTCTGTGTATCATGGGCGTTAACCAGGAACTTTACAGCGCCCAAACGTTCTCGTTGATCAGCCTGGCGGATTTGAAGGAGCATTATTTAACCGACGTCGAGTACGTGACGGACATCTGGCCCACTTGTTGGAAAAACGCGCGTCATCTCATTATTAATGGTGACCACAACACCGGGACAGGCGATACGGATTTACGTTCACCGTTCAATCGTATAATGCCGCTAGTGGCACCGCCAGAGTCATCAGGAAGCTATCAGATAACAATACCGGTCAATTGTTTGCTGAAATTACAAAGTTGCGGTTTCACGCACGTTGCAAAAAATTTGAAGGTATAGCGATTATTAATTTAATAAGTACGCACGTAATTAATTTAATAATACGAAAATAGTAAACATACGTTCGTTTATAACATTAATAACTATTTTCGACCATAAATCGTAACCGGGTTGCTAACGAATAATTTACGACGAAATTAAACGTAATCGAATGTCCCGTAATAGTCAATGGATACCAAAAGAATACAAAAAGTTGGCATACTCGTTAATTAACAGAATATTTGCACTACTCGCGCGTATTAAGCGTAGATTTTTTTTATTCAACGATCGACATGTTTTTTTTTTTACAAATTCCAATTTCGTACTTATAATGTTTACACTCGCGAAATATATTACGTGCGTAGAAATAGTTTGTACACTAAACTATAAAACAATATGGAACGATTACGCTATTATTACTATGATTAATATTACGCGGTGTAATATATTATTACGTTATTACGCGTGTTACGTGCACGCGAAACATTCGTTTTAAACATTTACTTTTTGATGTATATTCTAAAAATGTTGGATAAAACTATTCACCCATTTTACGCGACAAATCGAGTTCATTAATGCGTGTTTTACCGTTTTTACCCGACAAATGATATTGCGCCGTAATATTCCGTCGAATTTGTGAATTCCATCGCGTTTGTAAATTCCATCGACACGATTCAAATCGTCGTTTACAATTCATTTTTAAATATTGTTTACGAGTACAAACAAAAAATATACGCATGCTTAGGACGATGTCGACGTCTCCGCCGCTCAAGAATTAAGCGATCAGCAAGAGTCTACTTCAAATCTCCAATACGAGGAGATCTCCACTGATGCATCATCAACTCGTGATGACGTTGAACCGACCGATGAAGATAGTGTAACCAACGACAGTGCACAGTTACCGTCTGCGGATATGTTTGAACATCCATCTGTATTATATCTACAAATAATATCTTTCCAGGTAAATACAGCAAAAATAATAAACACACGTAGTACGAGTTGACATTTTCGAACTTAAAAATATAATTTAGTTCGGTCACTAAATTAATTTTCTCGTGATAAAACTAAATATTACCAAAATTATAAATAACCTATTGAGAACACGAAGTTCTAGTCGTGTATTCAAAGGTTCATAATTTTTAACGACATAATTTATGAAAACTTAAACCGTAATATCCCCAACACATGGGTTACATTGTTACGTACACAAGCCATTACTATATACTTTTTAATATTATAACTCAATTTTTGTGTCGCATCTATTAACCAGCAAGTTATATTTATACGCGAATAAATAATTAATATTCGTTTTTATTAACGTATTAATAATTGTCCTTAGATTACACGCAATGGAAAAAACAATCGTCATCAGCTCATTAGTCTTAAGTAAGTATAATTGAGTTCATAATCGTATCTAAGAACGGAACGTAATTTTTTTAATATATATATATATTTCCAGCTTCAAAAACAAATCTAAACATTTAGCCTACGATGCAAATTGTCCCAAAAATAGTGTTTCAATCATAAATGAAAATAATACAATTACTATGCTCATGTTGTCATTGCTTACAAATATGCTAAATCAAGTGTTGTCACGGTCTCCAGTAATTGCCACTTACAAGGTAAATTGCGATTATATGTATACATTAACGAAATTTTGTGTCAACTAAATTTGTCCGTTCTCTTTTCAAAACTATAAATAAATTTAAATTAAGGTATATTTTTAGAATATAATTTTTATTTTAAACATATTTTTTTTAGACTTTGATCCTCTTATTTACATATAACGATCCATCGATCATATTAAAGTAAGTGTAACCGAGTTTGTAATTATATAAAAAGAAAGAAAATAATTTTATTTTTGTGCACTCATGTACAGTAACACCGACGACAATAAACTGCCTGAAGAATTAAATAGTAGTTTGGCGAATCACAAAAATAGGGGCGTTTGTAGAATACCCCGTGATCCAATGTCATTTATTTTTGGTGAAATGAAATCTGTTGGAAAAAATAGAATAGTGGATTCTTACAAATTGTTAACGCGTGATAATAGTGAAAAGGTAATATTTACAAACAAATTAAATTATATACTATTAGAACATTCAATAAAGTCGAAAGAAGTTTTAAATTTTTAAAAATAAAGTTTTCTGAAAATTTGTTAGTAATTTAATCGTACAATTCGTCTATTATAAGTTGATAGAAATCGAAGATTTAAAAAATTATCAAACTTAATTAGAGTCGATAAATAAAAGTCATATGACACAAAGTCTAGCCAAAGGAATCAAAAATTTCGGTTTTCGTACTAATTAATTTGTTAAACGGCAACTCGTTTCTATCTCAGTACATTCAGAAGTCAATATGTTTTACACAAATATTTTAACTAAATATTTATGTTTTGCCTGGATAAAATAATAATCGTGTATTATAAACATATACATTTATATTTATTTATTTTAGTATAAACTAAAATAAGTTAATTATTTTTTAGACTATAATCATCACATTGTTACATGAAGATCTAGTTACTTACCTAAAGTAAGCATAACCATATTTATGTTAATGTATTGGACGTAAAATGTAATATATTTTTTTATATACCCATGAATAGCGAAAACTTGGACAAGATGGCTGCTGCATTTATGCTTCTTGATATCAAATATTTGACTCAACAGAGTACACCAGATTCAACATATAACAGTAAAACAGTAGTTTTAAGAACAAGTAATACTATTTAATAATATTAGATCAATACATTTCTAGTAGCGATCCGACCACATCGTCGTTATTCAGGAACAATGACGAAAATATGGATTACAGTGATGCCAGGCAAGCGTCTGCAAATTCATTTAATCACGAATTGTACGACTATCCAACAATTATAGTATATGAGGTAATTATTAAATATATACGTGCGTATTTAGCCAAAAATATTTGTCGTTAAAAATCAAATAAATTTGCATTATACGCTTCGAAACAGTTGTGTAGAGAATACAAAAGCCGTGTACCAGTTTAACTCTAACAAATTGATGGCTATGCATTTCTTTAACAATTATATTCCAATTAAATCGATTTATATATTAATAATAAATGAAACGTAAGAGACATCAATGTCTAACCTAGGAATCGACGAAAAAGATATTTGAAATAATTCTTTAAATATTAAATACACTTTAGCGTTTTCGCTATCAACTCATTCCTACATTGTTAGGTTAAAAAGTCAATGTACATTCGTCATATATTCCACTTAATTTCTATGATCACGTTTATAAATCATTAATTTTGTATGTAGTATCATGTAGATTATATATATATAAACTACAATATATTAAACTTTTTTTTTAGGGATTCTTTATTATGCATAAAGAACAGAATCTAAGTCCATATATATAGTACGTATAATTAAGATCGTTAGCATGTTTGAAAATATAAATTAATTTCTCTTCTCTACTATAATAAACAGCGAAATAGTACGTACACCGAGTGTTACAAACATAATATCCAATAATGTCCCGAATCAAGGCAATCATTCAATAAAAGATTCCATGCTGCCGTCAACAGCTGACAATATGGGAAGAACTAAGGTAAAAAATGGTCACCAAGTAATATTTTGAAAATTATTAAAACACGTTTCATAAGAATAACTAAATAATTTCGAGTACGAGGTAATTATTAAACATGTATGTGTATTTCACCGGAAGTATTTCCGTGTACAATAATTTTTTCTTATTATAAATTGTTAAACATGTAAATAATATTATATATTCTACAATTATTTAGAGCCTCGCCAATTTAACAAGTGCCGATTTCTGTGTCTATTCCAAGTAAGTATACTTGGGTGTAATGACGGTTGAAGTTATAAAATAATTTTTTGTATATTCATAAACAGGACTCTCAAACAGCGGGTTTCTAATATTACATTACATGAATTGGAAATCCAGATTTATGACAGTATGTAGAATAACATAAATGTAACTAATAATACTATTGATCCTAAATCATCTATTTCTGGTTTAGTAGCGACGAACAAACATATTTATGTTAAAAATCCTACAGCGTTATCATCATTGGCCAACAATGTAGAACAAATGGATTCAAGCAATCCACAGGTAATATCTTATAACATGTTAAAATCAATTTCTTATAATTAAACAAATATATGCATTTCACTGAAAAATGTCAGTAATTATAATATTTTAGACTTGTAAATAATATTTTATATTAAACGATTTCTCAGAGCCACATTTATTTGACAAATGGCGGTCCATCTCCCGATCCAAAGTAAGTATAACAGTAAATATTAATATTTGAAATTAGAAATTAATTTTAATTAAACATTTATACACAGTGATAATATTGAGCGGACTTCTGAGGTTGCTGCCAAACCATCAAGCCATAAAGTTCAACTAAGTATGTGGAATAATATGTATGTGACGACTGTTACTATAAATCCTTAATCATCTTTCTCTTGTTTAAAAGAATCTCACCAAAATAATTATGATAAATATCCTATCGCGTCTTCATCATTCACGAATAATGAAGAACAAATGGACTGCAGCCAACCAAAGGTATTATCTTATAACATATTCAAAGCAATTTCTTAATATATTCAACAATTCATGTATACATGATTATTATTAATTATATTATGTATTTCATCTATATATTTTTTTTTATTATAAAGTTTAATACATGTGAATAATATTTTATATTAAACAATTTCTCAGGGTCCCATTGATAACACAAAGCGCGGTCCATCTCCCGATTCAAAGTAAGTATAACAGAAAATATTAATATTTGAAGTTAGAAATTAATTTTTATTATACATTTATAAACAGTTTTAATATTGAGCCGACTTCTGAGGTTGCTGCCAAACCATCAAGCCATAAAGTTCAACTAGGTATGTCCAATAATATGTATGTGACGACTATAACTATAAATCCTTAATCATCCATTTCTTGTTTAGAAGAATCACTTCAAAATAATTATGATAAATATCCTATCGCGTCTTCATCATTCACGAATAATGAAGAACAAATGGATTGCAGCCAACCAAAGGTATTATCTTATAACATATTCAAAGCAATTTCTTAATATATCCAACAATTCATGTATATGCGATTATTATTGCCATTTTATCTTGTAAATACTCTTCCACTGGTCTGGATGGCATCTCTCCTATTATGCTAAAACATATTCCTCGTCGTGGCTTAGAGAACTTACTTACCATCCTCAATCAAATTTGGATTAGTGGCACCATTCTTTCTTTATTGAGAAAGTTCCGAAGTATCCCTATTCACAAATCCGGTGCTTCTAGCGGTTCCTATCGCCCCATTGCCATCTCCTCAACAGTTTGCAAGATAGTCGAATACATTTTGAAAAATCGATTAGAATCCTATTTAGAATCTAATTCAATTTTACCTAAAAACATATATGGCTTTCGCAGGGGCTTGGGAACTTTGAATTGTCTAGCGGGTCTTATTGGTCCAATTTACCAGTCATTTTGTCGTAAGGAATTTTTGAGTGTCGCTTTCATAAATGCAAAAAATGCGTATGACTCTGTTCACATTCCAACATTACATAATAAACTTGTAGAAATCTCGTTACCTCGCACATTTTGTTCTTTTATTTAAACTCTTTTTTCACGTCGTTTGCTCCATTTTATCTCTCCAACTGGACAAGAAGTAGTTCGTACTACCTATCGTGGTCATCCGCAAGGCAGTTGTCTGAGTCCCATTTTATTTAATTTGTATAGTTCTTTTATTAGTAAAAATCTGTCTGAAAATGGCTTCAACAATTTATTTTACGCAGACGACATTGTTATCTTTATCCCTCATAAAATACTAGATAATTCAATATCTAACTTGAATTCAGTTCTAGATGTATTATCTAAAGCCCTTCCCCTTCTTTTCTTGGAAACTGCCCCTGATAAGAGCAATTTAGTAGTGTTTACAAGAAAACATTATAATATAACATCCCCTGTCTTTTTAAACGGTCAGATCCTACAACCTTCCGCGTCTACCAAATATCTTGGTATGGTGTTGGATTCTAAACGGAGATGGGTTCCTCACTTTCAACACGTTCTTTCGTCAATTTCTAAATGGTCCAATTTATTACGATCTGTGGTAGGATCTAATTGGGGTACACATCCATCTTCGCTTCTGACTATTTTTTAATGCGTGATCCGTCCAAAAGCAGACTATGGTTCTTTTTTCTTTTCCTCAGCATCCAAAGTCCATCGCAATAAGCTTAATGCTCACCTAGCTGCGTGTCTTCGTGTAGTCATCG
>JAIPRN010003842.1:0-15164 GCA_025469175.1 Geopemphigus sp. TES_GeoC_2020 | reverse complement strand
GGCGTGATTTAAAAAAAAAACTTAAATTCCTCCCCCCCCACGTATTCATATTAGTCCAACGCAATGGAACCCGAGTAGTCGTACATACGTTTTCGGGATATATGTACATTTACGAAAATTCATCGTCATTTATATTTCGATACAATTTCGTATATTGTAAACTATTTCCTAAAAAACGTCTGTACACGTAACGGATTACCGCTGCTGTTTGTAGCCGCGCGTATATTATTACGCTAATTCGGTTGTTAATTTGTGTACCATGTACAGTTCACCATTCGTCGTAAAATTCAATCGGTTCGTTTAAATATAATCGTCTAACCCGCGCAACGGTCGAATACCGTCAGCTATTGACTAATAATTCGTACAACTAAATAACCGATACCGCCGGCCAGTGGCGTACTTGGAGCCGAATTTTCGGGAGGGGGAGGGGGTTAATTTTTAAATAAACAAATCGGACGACCCTAACGAAACAAGACACGCGATAAACTTTAATAGATTATTCATTTTTAACGAACGCGTTAATATTACAACGTGTATAGAATATTTAAAAATATATTAGTTTTTCGTTATTATTGACTAAAAATATACGTCTCGTTAGAAGCGGGAGGGGGCGGGGGTTTATCCCCGTCCCCGTTAGTACGCCACTGCCGTTGGCTACTGTAATTGACTATATAGCGATTTGTCGTCGAATTCTAATAGCGAATTAATTTTCCGAAATAATAGCTCGGGATAATTGTATTTTCCGCCGATAACGTATTATACAGGACTTTGGTGTACGCTACAAGATCGGTCGGTAAAACTTGTCGCGTTTTTTCAGACACGTTACTAATACAACACGATGACGTTGTATAATCACGACCGCGTGAGCAATAGGCGCGGTCAATAATCGAGTAACACTTACGCCGGTCGACGGCGATTAAATTCCGTAAAAGGTCCCGGACTATTTATGAGACGGTAAATCGTTTTTGGGAATCGTCTACGTTATATTAGCGTTACATTATTTTTCGTGATTGATTATTATTGTTTGTACAATAATCGCGGTAATCGTATTTGTGCGTACGGTATATATGGAACGTGCGATAAATACGATCGTTCGTATAATATACCCGTTGAGCGAGGCGGCGCGTAAAATGCGTACAGCTGTTTGTGTTCCGGAGTAAAAACGCGAACAGTTTCTGCGGCGCATTGGTGATTACGTTTTCGAAGTAAACGAATTTATTTCAATCGTCGCACGTGACGAAAAACACAAACTGTTTTTTAATACATTCGGACGATTAGAACGTTTCGACACAATAATTGTTACGCGAACGACGGTTTCGATTGTATGGAAAACGCATAATACCGTGTTATATATTCGTAATTATACAAATGTACGACGTGATATTTATATTATATATTATTAACATATATATCTTTTAACAATTGGCCACCGCTCGGCTTACTGATAGCGACTCGTGAATATACGGCAATAGTACCGACGTACCTAATGCCCCGTCGTACCTACGACTAACGTCGAACTATAAAACCAATCTGAAATATACTCGAACGTCTGACGCGCAGTTTATTGTACTTTTATGTTCCGATTAATCGCGATCAGACGGGCCCGAGGTGGTTTCGACGTAGGATGTAAATTGTCGTCGCTGTTGTCGCACCTGACATAAATAATACGATCGTTTACAAACGACCGTTTGAATAACGAAACGTACGAACGTACGGTGACATAACGCGTGTTTTGTAATATCAGTCCGTTCCGCGTCCAAACAAATTACCACGCGTTTTCAGCGCTGACGTTTTCGCGAAAGTTAAAAATTTAACGCAAATTCGTCGGCTAACAGTGAGAAAATACTCGCTTCGTTCTATCCGTCTCCACTTTTTCTATCAATTATTCGAATATTCGTAACGTGATTTTTACCGGTCGTAACGTCACTCTAACGTGTTTCTAATTTTTCAAATGTCGCTATTGATTTAACCGTCGCTTCGGTTATTTTTTAATTTAAGTACTTGACTTGATGGACGAAATACGTCAATTCGACGTTATTCTTTTTTAATTTCCAATTTCCAAAACATTTCTCCGTATAATATATATATACATTTGTAAATAGCAAACGATTACGTACGTAGGTACGTTTATTTCCTGTACGTACTATTCAATTTTCAGCACTACGTAGTTCGAAATAAATGAACGAAAAGAAATTGATTGCTTATTTTTATCCCCATATCGTTCTACCCGTATTAGGTCTATTAATGACGATCGTTATGCGAAACAACTGATATACTTACGTTTCAACTCAAAATGTCAAGCCGTCTCGAAGATGGTTATGTAATCGTAACAATGAAGTAGTTAGGTACGCCGACCGGCGAACAATATTCGTTAGTTACGCATTATGTAGTTCGAGTGTTTACTTAATTACGTCCGTTAATTATCTTATCCACGAACGAACAAAAAAATAAAAAATATTTTCGCCGTGGATTCGTAATATTTACTCGTAATACGTTGTAAAGCTATGAAAGATCCATTTTTGACGTTAGTCGCCCAACTCCACCGAAGCATCGCCTTCGATCTTTTACGTATACTGGAATTATTACGCGAGGAACGATATCGAGTACTTTATGTGCCAAGCCGTTTTATATATATATATATCGCGGGTATATAATTTGATACGAAATACGTTACGCGACGAAATCGAGTAAACCTCGGACGTTCAGTGAAAAACGAAAAATGTCCGCGATACTTTCGCGGACCGTTATATTTCGGATTTTACACGTAACGTGTACACGGTAACGAGCGCGTACTGGGTCAAACTTCTCAAACTTCTCAAACTGTGTTTACAGTAATAGAATCGGCGGCACCGCACTTTGTAGTAACCAAATGTAAATTAGCCGAGTCTGTAAACGTACCGCTTTCTCCCACCAACAACACGTAACTCGGAAACGATCGTGGTTCAAGGTATTGGGACGTACCGAGATGATTTTGCGGTCGTTCCGCCGTTTTACCAGTCCGGTTTTATAATACGCGCGCAAATACGATCCGGAAAAATATCGAAATCCGTGTTTCCACTTATTGTAGTGGCGGAAATGTAACGCGTGTAACGCGACATTTCCGTTTGCCGAACGAAAATATCGTAATCCGTATTGTCGCGGGAACGACTAAACGGGAACACACGGATATTACGGTAGTTATACCGTACACTTTACGCGATACTATAATTATTTGCCGTTGGCGAATAGTAAGAAATAAAATACGGGCTTTTCAGAACAATGGTACACACAAATTGTGTGCCAGGGCTCGGGTACTAAAACGTGAAGAGATTCACTCGAAGGCGCCACTCGAGATTTTCCCGTCATTACGGTATCCCGGTGCGCCAGTACGCGTCCGCGCGCTAGCGCTGTATAAATTAAACGTTACTTTTTTCCAAAAACAACTATTGGAACAATAAAAGTATATTCGAAAAATATCGTGATGGGATACATCATTATCGTATCGGTAAACTATTTCGTCGTTTATTTTTCCAAATTATAAAATTCGTTCTAACGTTTTATATCGTTTTTAGTTGTAAAAATAAGTCGAAAGTATTATATGTACATATGAATTTGATTCTCGAAGTAAATCTAATACCTTTAAATGAACAATTCTTGTATGTATATATATATATATATAATCTGAAATAAATTTATAAATAAATAAATTATAAATTTAAATATAAAATATTATTCATATTTCATCAGTATGTAATTCGTATCTAAATATAATTTTTACAAAACACGATTTACCAAAAAAAAAAAAAAATACCGAGCAAAGCTCGGTCATTCGATATTATTAATAATTAATTATATTCTCGATTCAATATTTACGCAAAAAAAAATTATAAAAATAAATACCGACCTTTCGATTTCATACAACGCCGAAAAAAAACGAATGCGAAGGTTTTGATGCGCGTGTATGGCGATATAGACATTTCGTATTTTATATAAATTATGAACGAAAGAAATTCGCAAACTCCGTTTTTTGTGAAATCGAACGTAAAATTATGTTATAGTATACAATTACCGTATTAATACGAATTTCAGATTTTTAAGCTCGCGATTTGAACGACAATATCCAGCTTAGACTTAAGATGTGTCATTTTTATATGTTGATCAGTTGCTATTTTTTGTCATCAGGAATTAGCCGATTCGTTAAACGAAAAACATTCCGGAACCCTCTACACGAAAGTTTGTGACGTTACTAATGAACAAGCCGTGAAAGACGTTTTTTCGTGGGTGGATTCAACATTAGGCGGTCACAGCATTTTAATTAATAACGCGGGCATCGTAAAATTAACGAGCCTTTTGAGTAAGTAAAAAAAGAAAAATACGCCGTTTTTAAAAAATGAAAAATCATTTTCTATTCGAGATGGAAAGTTGGAAGATTGGCAAGAAACATTAAATCTAAATGTTTTGGCGTTAAGTGTGTGCTCTAGAGAAGCTTATAAATCGATGACGAAAAATAAAATCGACGGACATATTATACAAATAAATAGGTAATTATTACAAAATTGTCTATTTTATTGTACTCGTTTAACAGATATAAGAAATTACTTTTATTTCCAAAATGAATTCGATTTCCATTATTTCAAAACACGGTTATATTTGTCGAAATGTTTTGCACAATTCGCGTTATACACAAACCATTTTTAGGACGCAATTAGAAACTTTTGGCTTCCAAAAATTACATTTTATTAAAGAAGTAAATTTTAAAACGTACGGCATACCGATCGTTTGGTTTCGACAATTTAAAAATAAACGTTTAAATACGCGCGTATAGCGGGATGTTTTTGCGGAAATTGTTTACTAAAATGTACTCAATACGATTTACAATTAATTGTAACATCGTTAGAATTGTGAGTTCCCTTTCGTTATCTACTCGTTATTTTCTTGAACGTTCCCATACATAATGTAATATTTTGATTTAAATACCTACAATAGAATTTTTAGTGGCGTAAGCCAAATAAAATATTCGTTGACGGAAACGACGTTTTAATGAATAAAAGCGTTATTTTTATTTCAATCGCTGACGGGTCACCAGATAACAATTTAATTTTTATCGACGATAAATAGAAAATTTACAATCCGTAGAAAGAATACAACGAGCAAACACGCTATAACTCTTAGGACGTGCCGGCGCAATAACAAGAGGCGTCCATTAACGTCACTTCTAAATGGGAACTGTTTGGGTCGTAATCGCCATTACGAGGCGGCTCGGTATCGGACAGCTGGTCCGGCATTGGTCGTGACGAAAGTCCAATGGTTTCCCCCCGGTGTTTCGTGGGTCTGACCCCGGGTTGCGGCTATGTCGAGTTGTTGAGCCGAGAGTGGATGACGTCCTTCGGACGGCATGTGTCCGTCCGGACAGTGCGTAATCGTGACATTTTTTGTGTATTCGCTACTTTCTCGGTTGTTTCGCACGTTAACGACCGAGTCGTTTATGGTTGATTGGTTTTCTTTGTAACATTTAATCTTTTTCGCGGTCTTATTGCGCGTATTTATTTTCCTTGGTTCGTCAAGGTGCCTAGTTTCCGAATAGACCACGCGAGTCAGGGCAGACAACCGCGGTAACTTTGAATATTTCGTTTTAATTCGATAGGAGATCGCGTGGCCAATTTCTTTCGGGACGACGGGGACGATATTATATGGTTCAAAGGATAACTTGGAGCTGAATGGATTTGAACGGTTTCGAACGTTTTTACGAAATTTATTATAGTAGAAGAAGCAAGAATGGTTAGCGTAAGGACGTTAAGCTCGTGATGTCAGAGCGTGATTGTTGATGTACCAGTGAACGTTTGCGACGAGTCGAAGATCTATTGATTGTTGAGGATCGGAATAATTTTAAATCGGAGGTTTTAAGCGATTTTCCTGAGTTGGATACGATAAGTCGGCCGAACTAATTGTTTGTAAATAAGAGCGTTGTTTTCTAAGGAGATTTTTGGATCGAAGAAGATTTCTTAGTTTATGTATTACGAAGTTAACCGATTTTCTTTTGGTTTTAATATGAGTTACCTAGTTTAGTATTTTGTAGACGCGGAGACTTAAATATTTAACAGAACGGCTCGTAAGAATTATTCGAAGATAATAATTAGTCGCGATATTGGAATGTTGGAATATATAGTAATGTTATAGCAATAAACAAATATTAAACAGATATTAAATATGATTACGCCTCGCCGGCTATAACAAAACGCCAGTTTTTTCGGGTGTTAATCTTTGTATATATGTAAGCCGGAGAACGTGTCGAATATTATCGGAACGACCGCTAGATTTAACTGTGCGCCGTAACTCGGTTTTTTTCTTGTTAAAAAGCGTATCGTTGTCGAAATTATCGTAAGTGAAAGTACGGAAAAATTAACGAAAAGGGCACAAGTGTGTAACGAAGGAAGACGTCGTGGAATGAATCGAACGCAGTGAGTGTATAGATGATGTGGATTCGCGATTTTCGAACAGCGGTCTACAGAATTTGTCTTGACCGTCAAAATCAGTCGTCTACGACATTGTAACCGTAAGACTCGACTACGGCAAAATGAACGTTTAGTGCAATCGCTTCCGACTATCACGGGTACTCGTCGAATGTGTTTCGAAGTTTTTGTGACGTTATCGTGCGGAAAGGAGTAAGTCGGTCGTTGGCGTGTATCCTTATCTAAACCTAAGCTTTTAAAGTATAAACGCAAACAGCCGCCTCTCGTAATGTTGTTCGTCATAATCATCGCCGATCCGACAACGAATTTCGGTTGTGACACGCGGCATGAAGTCGAATGACAATCCACTACATTCGACGATGAGCACTATGATTATATTGGACATACCCGCTGGCTTACGAATTAACGACGATTAATTCGAAAAACATTAATAGCGATGACCATTGCGTATACTGTATCGCGCGTGACTTTTTCAGTATCGCAAGTACTTTTTATCTGGAGACCTGTGGGAGCGTGAAAATTTATTATACTTCTCGTACGCTCGATTTGTTTATCTATTGCCGATGTCGATAATATTTCGTATTCAAATATATAACCGTAAAGTAAATGTTACTTGTACGTTATTTTAGTGTCAGTGGTCATGCAAAAACTCCGTATTTTGCGTTAAAAATGTATAACGCTTCCAAATATGCGGTTACAATATTATGCGACGGACTCCGACACGAACTACAATTAATAGGCTCAAAAATCAAAGTTTCGGTAAAGTATAAAACGATTAAACGTTTATATAATATTTTATAAGATAACGAACGATTGTTTTTAAATCTATAAAAAAAACCCCCCGATTCGTTTATTTAGAAACGATTTACGTATTATAAATACGTACACGTATTATAAATAACGTTCCAATCGCTAAATTATCTATCCCGGAATAATGTTACGGTTACGTTGGTATTTTAAAGGTATAATTAGCGTAGTGTAAACTAATTAGAGTGATATTGTTTTACGAATATTACCCCCCACCAAAAAAAAAACTACAAGATTAAGCTTATATTAATTGTTTCGTTTAAAAACGTTTAAAACAATATTTGTCCCTTTCGGTTTACCACTTATTGTTGTAGGTTTCGTATTATTCTCGGCATATTAACTGTAATATATGTCTGCCAATGGAGGTGAATTCGGGGCATTTAGTATTGTAATCGCGATATTTGTGATCGATCTGACCATTCGAGTTACAATTCTGCGGTAAATGTTTACCGTGGTCTGTGGTTCGTTGTAACGTACGTTCTTTAAGTGATTTAAAATACTATCGAAGAGTATATATATATACACAATATAATATAATATATTGTACGTATATTATTAATAATAATATAATATGTGGATTTTGTAGTTAAGTATTAAAATAATATCTATCGGCGCTATGTTGTCCGCTTTATTAATATTCAGTAATTCTTTCAGTGCGTATATTTGTTTAATTTAATTTTGTAGTCTTTATCTAAGAATAATTTCCTTTTACGGTCAACCGAAATTTGATATTTGTAGTTATCACGTTGAATAAGAGCGCCGTCATAATATGAACATATGTTGGTTTAGACGAAACGTATAATATTTTTCTAATAGATTTGTAAAAATGTTTCAATAACCGTTGTTTAAGCGCGTACTTATAATAACTTATAAGATTTACATTGGATACCAAAGGTGAAAATAACACGTTATATATTTTATATGTTTATACGTACACTAGTTGTTATTAATCCGGAACTGTTTGGGTTTAGAAGGTTATTTTGATAAAGTAATACAATATTATCTTCCGTTAATCGACCAAGATAATATTATATTCCAGTTTTACGCGTACGGGTGAATAACAGAATCAAAAAAATATAAATAAATATCGCGTGGGCGATCAAAAATAAACAGTAAACGGAAACTCGACGTATTATAGTACTATTACGAAATATTTATAATGTATTCGTTTAAATCAATATTACATAAGATTAATTATCGTTGTAAGGTAAATTATTTAGCCTATTTTTTTTGACCTATGTGTGATATAAATTCTAATCTTAAAAACGATGACTTTTGTTTATTTAAATTTTTTAATTTTCCTCGAGGTAACCGTAATATATATTTTTATACGTTATCGTTATCTGTATATATCATTTAACTCTTATTGACTCGTGGACAATTATATTTTACTTTTTTATTGTATCTTTCTGAAATGACGTTTGGTGTATTTTATTAATAGATTACACACACATACATGCATATATATATATATATATATATATATATTCGTTTTTACTAAGATATGTGATTTTTGAACCTGTATATTCAATCGACATTAAATTTGACATAGCCTTGAGCTTAGGAATATGTTGCGTGTACGTAAAATCCTCGTTGAAATACACCGACAAATTGAAATTACGATCGAACAATACAAAATCTAAAAAAAAATATGTTCGCGAAATTCAGTCACGATATTTGGGAGTCACCGGAAGCGATTAAAATGATAGCGTAATTCTCGTAAATGAACATAAATATATTGGAGCTCAAGACGAATTTATATGCCGAATTCGGTTAAAGGAATTTGGATAAACGGTTTTAAAAATTTCACTTCTAGATGGAAACGGACATTCTATTTTACTTTATATTTAGATAATTATTCAAAAAATACGGTAAAATATCGCGCCGATATTATTATATATAAGTGCACAACAACAATTGGCGAAGTAGTCGTTTCCAGTTATAATTATTAAAATCGAAATAATTTAATCGAATAACCCAAATGTGTATTTTATATTTTAACGGATAGCCAAAGCTCTTTTTTAATACTCTTTGAGAGTATAAAATTGTACCGTGTAACGTAATAACGTATTTTACGCTTCGTTTTAAAGCTCATTGAAAAACAGCTCGGTAAACCGTTTTTGTTTGAAAAAAATGTGCTTTTACATACATAGCAATACCCCGTTAATAATAATCAGAATTTATTATTTAGAGTATTAGCCCAGGACCAGTCAATACGGAAATGCTAATGAATATTGCCCAACAAATGAAAAATCCAGTTAAATTGAATTACAAGTTGCTTGACGCGGATGATGTCGCGAATGTGGTTATTAACTCTTTGGCAACACCGCCAAGTGTTCTTGTAAGTATTCTTATTATAAAACGAATACAATATATTTACGTATACGTACTTATATTTAATCTAAAGCTGACGTAAATCCCGAACGCGAAACACGAATAAAGGTTTTTTAAACGTCAAACGGTTAATTTTTTTTAGGCACTTTATAAGTTAGACGAACATTGTTCAGACTAATTTTGAATGCACGTCGCGTACGGTAATTACGCGATAATGTTATCGTTCAATGACGCACGATACGCGTGGACTCTAAAACATCGAGTTTTTACTTTTCCATTACTTCCTTCACTCCGATATTAATATAACTAGACGATGATTGCGATTGATGTATTTAAACGTTAACGAATACGCTTATTTATATAAGACGTTTGAAGAAATTCATTTTTATTTTAGATGTAGACTACGAGTGTGTTATGTCTTAAATGTTGAACCGTTATAAAACTTACGGTTCTTTTAAACGGAAATTGTTTTCGACGTTACAAAATAGAATATAAAGAATAATATCCGCGATGTAGAAAAACGATTTAATTTCGTTTGCGCTATCGTTTCAATTATCCGCGATACGAATATTTATGCTATCTATGAAAATGCATTTTAATTTGTAACGCACGCGTAACGTTTAATTATTTCAACGAATATTTGCAGATAGCTGAGATAACCATTATACCAACTGGATCAACGATACAAGCTCATGATCAACCTAGTTCCCAAACTGTGGAAAATATATTGAACTCTTGAGTACATTATTTAATTTTTAACTATTTGATTTTTTCTGAAAGAATGGAAGATAGAATAATCATTTTCAATACGCCATTATAACGACGGTTGTTAATTATTTCACTTATTTAACCACGAAATAAATATAATATCGTTTTGTTGTTAACAAAATGATCGCCGATGATAGTACCTATTCCAAATACATTTATACAGTGAACAAATTTTCTAAATTTCCTTTATATTATTTCACGTATATTTTTAATTTATTAACTAACGTTAACGATTTTTAAATACGTTTTTGATACGCGTGTTAGTGAAAGTATCGATTAATTTAATAACTTAAATGAATTCAATAAATAAGTTTATCGGACACGCAAACGGTTTGTTCATTTATACACACGTGAGTAAATAAAACGGTATAATAAACGGATATTTGTCCGAAGACGGTTCAGTAGTGAACACGTATGTATTATTATAATTTGCGTAATTGTTTAATCCGACAAAATAATCCCAAAAAAGTAAAGTTATAAACACCAACCACGTTACAGCATTATCTTGTGTGAGTTTTACTTTATTATCTTAATAATTTTTGTGTTTATTATTACTTATTTAGATATTCTGTAGCGTTTTGTATTTTTATACACAACTGTGACTATCCTATATTAAAGGTTATGTTGATGTTACGCTAGCAACAAAATGTCATTGTTACGAGAATGTGTACCTTTTACTGTACCGTTGGTATAAATACGAGTATTAGGACGATTATTGAGATTGTTGTTAAGTTTATACCGAATTACTATTCTATTAATAAAATATATTAGAACGAATAAAGAATTAATAAAATACAAGACACCCAGATACAGGACTATCCGTTCTTTGGTCACTACATTACTGGCTGTCTGCCGTGATAGTGAGAGCCTTTACAAACGTTGGTAACCGTTGGTAACCGCTGACCAGGCGGATTCTTCGAGCTCGGGTGCTCCCACAGTTACGCAGGCAATGCGTTTATAATTGCTTACACGTGTTTTAATATTCTCAATATTCGCGTAATACCTATATTACGCGGAGTACAACAATGTCTATCCTTTTATTGTAGTACCTCATTAGGGGTGATCGAAAAAGAGAATGCTGCAAACTAAATAGGTTATTCCTTAAATTTCTGTAATAATTACGATATAGAATAATGCAGTTAATTAGATGCGTTTGCACAATTAATATTAATAAATATTTTATTATGTTTTTATTTTTATTAAATAGATTAGGTTGTAATATAACAATTATATTTGTCATTATTCCGATAAAATTAATTAAGGAGATTAATATTTCTAATCAAATATCGTCGTACGTTTAATAGAAACGTTCGTATTGAAGGAATTCAGATTAAACGAATATTTAAGTTTCAGTCATCAAGTTGTAATGTTACGTTCTTTGATGTCGCGTATAATAAAATTAATTGAAATAAACCGCCCTCGTTTTTTTTCGTTTTAAAAGGATCATAAATCCAAAAATTACGGACCAACAAAATTGTGAAAATAAACATTTATGTGTTATCTTTAATTTCTCCTTGGTTGACGCGTTACATTTTGAAAATAGTTTATTAAAACAATAATTTGAACAATCGAAATTCGATAACACGAATAGATTATTTACGCGCGAAATTATTATATTGTTGTTTGGGTGTCTAAGTAGTATTTTGTTCTTGACGTTTTTCAAATAGCGCTCAAAGGCACGAACGAGTGGTCAACAGAAATCGGTCCATGACTAAAGAAATCTGGTCATATGGGTGTTTTATTATATGGCCTTTTTATTACCTTCGTAAAGTATATCGGAACGTCATTTCGTGTTTTATTTTATTCTTATTATTTGTTTTTGATATATAATTTAGAAATAAGCGTTAAATATCTCATAATGGGACAGTCAATCATTTGACCCCAATTAGTGTATTTTAATTATTTACATACGCAACGCATAAATTAAATGAATATTTATAGACGTTCAGTAATAATCGTAGGTAAATTTATTATTATTATCGATAAATAATGATTTTAGTATACCTTAACGTTAATCAAATTATTTGTTATGACCAATTGCTGATAATTTACCGATCGATAATATAATAAATTATTTTTATTAAACAATCTAAATCGTAATTAATATTTATGGTTCCGTTATTAGTATTTAATTGTGTAATAAAAACAAAATGTTACTATGTCATTGTCATTCGTGACTTAAATTGCAGCGTTTTCCACGTTTTTTTTATATATATATTTTAAGAACAATAAAGTTTTATTTAGTAAAATTGAAAACTTATTTTGTGAAATAATTTTATTCGTTAATTGTTTTAACAGACTGTGTTAGTTTATTTTTAAATTTCACGTTTTATATAGAATTTAAGCGAGTTATCGTTTACTGAATGATTGAAAATAAACGCAATTAATACAATTTTATTACGCGTATATTTACAATAAAATACATAATATAAAAAATATCCGATTTCGAGAGATTCGAGTAATTTACTATAGTTAATAAATATAATAAATATTATTACGGTGTTGTAAGATTGTATTATATTTTGAGCTATTAAAAAATATAAAAGTTGTCGACGTTTAAAACGCACATATCAACAACTTTACGGACCTTTTGTAATTTTCGGGTTGTTTTTGAATAACCTACTGAGGAAGCTACAGGAAAAATTGTAAAACATGTCAAATTAAGTATAAATTGTTACCGGAATGTAAAGCGTGTCAAGATCATCCGGGCACATCTATACGATAGAGTGGTCACGAGTAAAATAAAAAGAGCGCACCGTTGTAGAATCAATACATTCGTTACCTTGCCCAACATTTCCATATGGCTTACGGTTTTTACGTAAATTATATAATAGCCTTATAATATACACTTTAAGATGTCAGTTATTTACACAAAAAAAAATTCCTTCGCGTATGACGAGAGTTGGGTAAAATGTTATCGTGTATTGTACTTAATAATTATCCTCGTATAATTTTAGCGCAATTGAATAATATTGAAACGTTACGTTTAAAGATCAAAATTTTCAAAATGTAAAACCACATTCTGCGATCCTCAAATCTGGACTAAAAGCTGAAATGTTTTGCGGAACAGCGTCGTATGAGGACCCGACAGGGATGCGCAGATCGCCAACCCGTGGCCGAGATCCAAGGGTCGGTGCCGGTGTGAGGTTTTACAAGGCTCGAGGCAAGTCGAACGTGTGGCACATTTATGCGTAGTTCATACACTCTCGTTAGATTACAAAATGTTTTTTATCCCACGATTCTATAAAATACACGGCGTAACGTTATTTTAAAAAGTTAAATTAATAGGAACAACGTATAATCGCGTGTTTATAATCTGTTTATCCGTTATAAAACGTGTTTACAATATATAGCTTTGGTAGAACGTCGTGTGTTAAACACAGACGCGTTTAAACTTTCAGCAATATATTCGTATCGGACGTTATTTTGAGTATCGAATTTTACTAAATTGGACTAAACGTTTTTATCCGATCACAGTTACTACTACGCTTGACGGGGCCTGAAAAACGCGAGGTCTGAGGCAAGTGTTCCGCAAGTCGCGCCGACGTTTGCGTCAACTGTTATTAAAATATCAATATAACGTTTTCGTTTAGAATTCATCAATGTGAATGATTTGACGAAGAATCCGTTGCGAAATGAATAAGATCAAAGCGCTTCGTTGCGGAAATAACAATTTTATATTTCAACTTCCGATACGCCGTCGTTACATAAATTTAACGGCGGTCTATCACAATTATCGATTTACATCGATATAAACCGCGGAAATAGTGCGTTTTTTTAGTATTTATTTTGTCGAAAATAAAGTTTAATGTAAAACGATGTTGTTTTTCGACATCAACGTTGGTAACGACAAAATGCTTCGATGGTATCGAAATTAGTCGAAAACAATACGTTTACTAAATTAAACACTAATTTTTTAAACGTTTTACGCGAAAACTAAAATACTTTAATATAACACAAGATTTATTGTGTCGACGATCGAACTTAAAACTATACGAAGGTATATTATCTCGCTGACTAATAATTTATAAAACTCGCGTACGTATTGAATACGCGTGTAACGTGTAATACTGAAATAACAATATAGGTAGGTAATTTCATTTTGAATCGATTATATAGGTTGCATACTACGCGTCTTACAATTAACGATAACTTTGTGAACATTATCAACGGGCAAAGATAGATTTATAATTTACCTATTACATTCTTATTGATAAATAAGAAAGATTGTTCGTTAAAACTTCAAACTACATAAAACTCGCTATAGATGAGATAATTATATATTTGTCTAAAATAATAATTTTATACTGCTAACGAGAGATAATTTTTATGATTTTCATCAACCATAAAAACGTTATCTTACACTCGATGTTATAAGTCAAAAAATATTACGACGTTTTAACTTCGAACGGAGTTCGATGAATGTTCCATAAATGAAATTTAAATATTAATCAGTTAACGATCTACGTTTCGTATAATAATAACCGCGTTACTTCTGCGTAAATCGGTTAACGAGAATTGCACATAAAATGTGAATATTATGTAATACATTTATCGGCTATACGTCAATCTATATATAAATATAAAGTCGATTCCATTAAAGGTTGAAAAACGAAGTTCTTTAAACGAATTCCGAATAATAATTGTAGTGAGAACGTTATTGTAACTCACTCTTCCGCAAACATGTATATTTATTACCGAGAACTATTTGCGGTACAAATTTTAGTACTACGAACATATGATAAAAATGGAATAGAAAAAAAAAAACGGTGTTTCTTTTGAACAGATGTATCTCTTTAATAAATA
>JAIPRN010003841.1:0-18558 GCA_025469175.1 Geopemphigus sp. TES_GeoC_2020 | reverse complement strand
TGTGTGTGTGTGTGTGTGTGTGTGTGTGTGTGTGTGTGTGTGTGTGTGTGTGTGTGTGTGTGTGTGTGTGTGTGTGTGTGTGTGGGTGGGTGGGTGTGTGTGTGTGTGTGTGTGTGTGTGTGTGTGTGTGTGTGTGTGTGTGTGTGTGTGTGTGTGTGTGTGTGTGTGAATGTGCGCGCGCGTCGTAAATCGTTTATTGTCCATCGTTAAAAATACAAAGAAATGTGATATACACTCACGATACCTACGATTATGTCTATATATATATAATAGTAATATAGTTGTATTCTCTATCGACACTTTGCATTTATCCGTTGAATGTTTCCGTATTGCGCTGAAACGAGAAAAACGGAAAACAAAATAACGTCGTTCACTTTAAATAATACCGTTAGTTTCTATTATGGTGGCGTAATTCCGAGCATTTTCCCCGGCGTACGAATGTTTTACGACGTATTCGACCATCATCGTACTAACTGCTGCGTTGTACACAGTCTTCTAGTGTCTGGTGTATGTTGTTAGCCAATACGTCGTAATCGCGTTTACGGCTATCCTAAATACGAGCGGAAAAAGATCGGTGTTATTATTTTATAATTAGAAAGTGTGATCGCTATTAATGGTACATGTCAGTTTATATAATCGTACGATGTAGTTTATAAAATAGAGTTTATGTTATTCGAGTTTCTAGTATGATGAAGTAGAACCGATAAGAAAATGGGGTGGGAATGAGGGCGAAGTTAGGTGTTTCCGGTAATGTTTGGCGGTAGAGAAGAAAGTGAAACAAAGGATGAGTGTAACGGAGATGAAAACGTTAAAATGGCTGAGTGTGGTGGTTAGAGACGATAAATTATAAAACGCGTGTATAAGACTTAACGAAAAATTAGCTCAAATAGCCGATAAACTGCGATAGAATAGATTGATATGGTTAGGACGCGTTTCAGGAGTGACGGGACGTCGAGATCAGCCGAATTGGATAATTATACGTAAGACTTTTAAGGTTGATAACGAAAAGAAATTTGAAGTAAAATATATAATTTGTAGAAGCATCATATTGTAATCTCAAAGGTTACTGATAAAGTACAATCTATATTATGACGATTACTTGACTCTAATAATGACTTACAAAATATGTATCGTGTGCTCCCGTAACATAAGTTTCATGTGAACGTTGTCCACATTTAAGTACGTACAATACAAGTTAAATAGTAAGGTTTATGACGAAAATACCAAAAGCTACTATGTTAATATCTATAAAAAAAAACTTCCACCCACATTGACAATAATTATATAATTAATATTAAAAAAATGTTCTCTGGTTTAACCGGTACTTTGAATATATGTATATACAAAATGAAAATTCAAGTACGTACTATAAAAAATTATCCGTATTTTTTTTATATAGAATGTACCGAAAGTTGCCAAAAATGTATTTTTGGGTTATCAGAAATAAATTAACATTTTTCAAATGTCTACTGAAAAATTGTAAATGTTTCATCGTCACACGAATAATAAATAGACGTCGAATGAAAAGTAATTGGAACCAATTTTTTCTCCAGCCTGAATCTTCTCCTCAGGCAGTGCCTGCTTACAACGATAATTATAATAATAATATACTTTGCCCGATATTCGGATGTTATATTAGACGTTGTTTTTGACGTGACTCGATACGTGTGTCGTACGACGAGACCGCTGCGATATTTATAAACGTGTGGTGAAAGGATTCGATATACCACGATTTGTACATATATTTATAATGCATATATTATGCCTGTTAATTCGAATTAACCAACTTTCTTCCACTCTACATCCCTTAATCTTCTTCACTCGTTATTTGTGTGCGCGCGCCCGCGCACGCGCGTGTGTGTGTGTGTGTTACGCTTAAAACGTGTGCCGCGACTCATCAAAAGGATCATTCGTCCGTATAATATTATTATCAACGCGAAGACGAACAACAACAACAACAACAATAAGAAGGCCAAAGAATTATATGCCTCAAAAACAATTCGCATGCAGATATGACTTTAAATATACCGAAAGATGCTTTGAAGAAATATGTATTGTATTTTAGTTAAAACACAAAGCGCGATATTTTTGTCGATATTTGTTCGTCGTCAAACGTATCACGAAATATCTACCAAAAATATAATCTACCGAAGACGTTTGTCTTTACAAAGAACGTGTACGAGCCTCATTCGCTTCCAAAATGAATAGTGCAGACTCGTATCCTGAATTATTATAATATATTCGTACGTTTTCAATGTCATATCTACGGATCTATTCGGCATAAACAATCGTATTTTTAACATTTACTAATAAAGGAATAAGGGTTTATACATTTTACGTTAAAATGTTTAAATATAATAAACGGTTGCTCTTAGTTATAACGATTAATACGTTTTAGAATTTTTATATTTTGTTTTTGACAAATTTCTCTACAAAATATGTGAACAATTCACAGTAAATGTATTTATATTGGCTGGAAATTCAATAGAACGTGTTGATTTTTTTTTTTTTGATACGTCACTAAGCAATTTTACTTTAAATTTATATTAATAAAGATAATTTAATATTATTCCGTTTAATTTGTTATTTATAATAATTACATAGTGTAGATAAATATTATATTTTGTAACTTTTTCTGTTTGGAGTAATTGTTATCGAAGTTGACTATAAACACACAATAAATACGTTAGTGAAATTCCACAATATATTATTATTATTATCGCATTTGTAAATACGCGAATTTTTAATTTTTTTTATTGTCGATTTTACAATTACGTGTTTTTTGTTTGTTTGTGAACACTTGTTGGTGTAAAAAAGGTTACCCCGTTAATTTTTATACCAGTTACTTTGTAGGTTTTCGCTGTTCGTATCAAAATGAAGTGTACACATTAGAGATAACGAATTTAACGACAAAAAAACGATTTTGAGTTTTATTTGATAAAAGTATTGTACAAGCGGGACCCAAATATGGTTAGCATAGCAATGTCGAAAAGATTACCGGGAGCCAAATTCGGGTGGTGATATTGGAAAAAACGAAAAGAACCCATACGGCGTTCAACGTGTTAAAACACGTGCAATCGTATTCCCGACGTTCGGTCGATAATTTCCGGGTTTAGTTTTGTTCATCGTTCGGTCAACAATACGTTCTTGAAAGAAACGGTTTTTAGTTAACTGGAACGTATAGTACGTCGAACTGAATCGTGCATGGTCAACGCGCGATCAATAATATTGTCCGGGACGTGAATTTAGTTCGAATCATAGATCGCAGGCGACAATAAAAATTCCAGATGGTCTAGCCCCCGTGTGTGGGCAAACGTTTCTAGTCAATACCGACGTAATTTCGTATGTTCCAATATTAATTACGCGCACGCGTACCATTTTTTAATAATCGAAGTACGTTAATTGGCTCTTTTTACGCAAACGTGATTCCCATCGATGTTTTGAGGCTACCGAATTTCAGTCGTCAACGTTTTTTACAAACGAAGTTACGTAGAATTATAGTGTCGTAATGAATTGATTGATTGAGTCAAACGTTTGTACAATTAAACGCTATATCGACACGGTATTATAACGCTCGGGTTAACAGTCGAAACGTACGTATTCGGTTTTGATTTCGAACGTCCGGCGTTCGTTGATGTTTCATTATAATATTTGATTTACCGAACGGATACGACATTATATGGAATTAATTATGAAATGTACGGTCGATTTGACAATTCAAACATGGCTTTCTAATTTCGATCGTTATCGTATTTGATATAAACTACGCCGAACGTTAAGCTAATAATAGACAAATTGAAATCGGCGTGAGGATTTTCACGCGTATGACGTTATATATATTCGTATACGGACAATATTACGCTTACTACGACATATCGACGAATTGTAATTTTAAAAACGGAACGTTTCGTTTCTGGACACGTTTAATTGTTACGAAAACAGATTTACATAAAATTGCGTAAACTTCGTCGTTAAGTAAGACGATTATATTTGCACCGAGAGCTATGGATATTTCGAAATCGTAACACGTATAACGTTTAAAACTCGTTTGTTATTTGTTCGTGGCGACGTATCGAAAGTAATAACTATTCTTTTTTTTTCGGGTTTTCCGAATTTTTTTCCGTTAATGATCGATCGTGAATCTAAGCAAAATGTTACAAACGAAGAGGCGTAACGATTTCGGTGTAATTGTCGACATTATCGTTCATTGCGACGAATCGACGCAAAATATTTCGAAAGTTTTGCCGCCATTGTCGAATTATTTTTGACAACCGGCGCGTACGCGATCGTAATATTATTGTTCCGTCGCCATAATGCCGTTCCTTATGGCCGCGCGTATACCAGCGAATCGACCCGCAGCGCGTATATGTATCGTACGATATTTCCGCAATAACTCGCCCGAATTTTCACGTACTGATATTTGTGTATGTGCGTGCGAAAAAACGAAAATACCCATCGCCGCCGGTGACCCAAGTCAGTTCAATTTATATAACGCCGTACAATTCTACGCGTATTTATCGTAAATCTATACGTTTATCAAAATAATTCTAATCGTTCGATTTTGGTAAAATGTATACGATTTTAATCAGTGGTAAACCTAGTGTAATAATATACAGAAAAATAATGTCTTGGCTCGGCGGCTGGCACGTGGTTCTCGGAATGATTGTACTTCGTCTATGTGCCGCTCATGGTCACCCGCTGTCTTGTACTAAATGAAGTTGGTTTTTGATCAGCTTTTTTGTAATTTCGCTTTACCATAATTCGCATTGCAATAAGTTTCTGTGAACATTTGGAAATTGTTCATTAAACGTCGGTCGTCTTTTAGTTTTCGTTTACGCCGTGATCGTTTTTGGTAGCGTAGTTTCGGTTAAGTTTTAAAGTTAATTACTTTCGTGTTTTATTATTCGTCGCTTCTCGAACAACTCAATAAAATGAATGGACGTACGATTATAAATTCATTAAATGATTCATACGACTCTTCTAACGAATGAATTCACGACAGCGATACTGATCCATTATTTCAAATTGAAAGTAAAAGTAATAGTGATTTTCAGGATTCATCAGAAGACAACGTTTAAAATCATTCGACCATTCTGTATTCGTTAATGCTCAATCCGGCTAGAATACAATTGCAGGTAATAATCAAAAGCAGTTTAACTTTATCGGAAACTCTGGTGGACCCTTAGTCATATTAGACGAAGATAAGGCACCTATAGATTATTTCAAATTATTTCTTACGGACGAAACGATTCAACTCGTGGTTATTGAAACAAATAGAAATGCTTGGCAAATGTTTAGTTCACAAAGAATTTCAAAGGGTAGTAAATGTGGGTTTTGGGAGCCAATAACTAAGTATGACGTGGACAAATTTATGGGCCTTTTATTATGGGTGGGATGTTTCCAACATTATCAAGAACGTCAAAACTAATTTGTACGCATTTACATTTTTTTTTCGCGCAAATTGTGTAATTTTTTTTCGATATTTAATTCATTTTTTGAAAATATTTTATATTTCTTAAAACTTTGAATACATTATTAACGATTTTTTTTCAAAATTATCGATTTTATGTGGTTTACGTCAAGGTAAAAAGTGCATTTTCCCATCACCAAGCCGTATTAAAATATAACCCATTAAGGATTATGTCGAATTCGGTAGCCGGCATCTCCTCGGGCGGCCTCATATAAATAGTACGAGTTGGGTGGCCGACGACCCGTTTGGCTTCAGAATAAATGACATAATTTGGGTCGCCGGTGTCCGTGTGACAACCAACGTGTTCACTGCCATAAACGATTGCGTTGTCAGATTTATTACAATTGTCGTCTAATAAACGCGATAATAAAAAATTGAATTCTACTGCATATGCGACTATGTCGACAGAGAATCGTTATGCTTTAGGGGATTTTTTTGTTTTAATACTTCGGGAACGTTATTCGGTAGGTTTTCAAGCGCAAAAGTTAGCGTTATATTTCGTGTACCCTCGCGTTTACGGAATATAACTTCTCGGTGTAATTATTATAATCCGCAAAATATTCTTTGTGCGCGTACGTACGCGTTTGTTTTTCGACGAAATTCTATTAACTAATACGTTGGTTCGTCATTCGCGAACGTATAATCGAATAATAACTTCAACCACGCGCGAAAATACGGAAAGGGCGCGATTATGTACGTACAACCAATATGGAAAATCTCGTAGAACACGTGTTCCCGTGAAAACATGATCGGTTCGTACGGGTATAAATGGTCCACGTTTCGTTTGTTCGAATCATACGTTATATGTGACGTCGACCCAATTTTCGAACTACACGCGGTTTTTTACGCTCATAATATTGTATTTTATAGTATCGTATAACAAATTTGTACTCGGAAATTTCGATAGAACAAACGGTATATGCATACAAAAATAAAAATATAAAACTATCAATCGTACGTTAACAACAGAATTAACGACAATACGAAAAGGGTTTATATTTGAATTGTAATCGTTCATATTACCGAGCAACTTTTTTCCAACACTCATTTGCGTAACGTCGGGTTGAAAACAGAACCGTTCGGTTCATTTAAATATATCGCGCCCAAAAGTTTCCGGGTGTCTCGTCAAAGAACAAAAACGGCATCGCTTTTTAAAATAATTATCATCGTCGTAATTTTTCCCGATTTTACGTCTTGAACGTATTTCCTTTTTTTTCTTTTTCGGTAAAAATCGTAATCTCGAAATTAGCATAAATAAATGAAAATGAACTACCGCGAACGCTATAATAATTATACGTGTCGCCGATCCGATACATTTGTGATTTTAGCGTTATTACGAAGTCCGTTGAAATTCTTAAAAACAATTTCGACTAATATATATATATATTACGTGTTAACACAGTAGGTAATAAATTTATATTCAAATTTTTCAAGTCTATTTAATTGCGAATTTCCATTTTATTTGAAATAAGCGAGCTGGCCCCTACATAATGTACCACGTTTAAATGTGTTGGACGTAATATAACGGATGATATAATTGACATTTTGGCAGTCTAAAATAGGTGGTCTTAAATTATTAATGTTAACGTAAAATTTATACGTGTGTGTGTGTGTGTGTGCTTATATATATACGATATGTCGTGCGAAATATGCCAAAAATATTTATTTTTAAAATAAAGCAAATATTACGCGTTATATAAAAAATCTGTTGACGTCAATATTTACGAATACTACCTTTGTACAGAATACTTTTGAAATCATATTGGTTCTTTTTATATGGATAATCTTGAATATTTAAATGTTTCCTGAAAATTCCGAAAAAATTGACGTATTTCCGTATAGGTTAGATTTTTAAAATTTTTCCATCGTCTTCGGAACGCTATTTTCTAATGCCTGTGCGATTAACACGAGTCATGCACTCGCTCTGATGATAAACGGTCAATGCGGTAATTCCATTAAATTTCCCACCCGTTTAATATATGCGAATCGTATATCCAATGTTCTTGTTGTTAAAATATAAGCGTTACATATATATTTGCCAAAACGGAATCGTCACGCACATCGTCTGAAAATATTCATCGTATGTTAATGTAATGTAAGAATTGTTTTAAAAATCTTAAATTCGTCGTTCTCGGAACAGGATAAAAATGGAATACAGAATACGTAATTTGTTTTCGCAGCACAATTGAACGCAATTTTGCGTCAAATTTAAGACGGTTTCTTAAACTTTTGAGTTATAAAATTAATCGATCCAGATGTCGTGGTAGCGTGCATAATGCATTTTCCTCTATCTTAAGCACGCAGGCCACGTCTTTTTTAAGCATATTTATTATTTATTCGAAAATTTTTTCCGCTTTTTCTAAGTTTCTACAGGCTCACACAATAATCGATATTTCGAGCTAGCCGTAAATAACGTTTTTTTCGTCGTCCCGTCGTACTATCGGCCTAAACTTTAAACGTTTATAGCCAAACGCTATTCCCTTAGTTCTTCATAGGAAGATGATATTTCTGTAACGAAATTTCGAAACAGATTTTCTAGAACGTAATAATATAAAAATCAAACGTAAATACCCGTAAGCGAGTGTTTATAGATTTACGTTAAACGAAATCAACGCAAAGTTATATTCGAATAAGTTATCGGGCAACTATTGAAACAACAAAATTATGCGGAATACGCTAATGGCTGTGTTTGACCGAATTCGTGGCTAAAGTTAAATCGTATTCCCTACGTTGGCGATATTATAAGTATTGACAGGCGTGCATTATTCTACGATCGATATTTTCGACGAATGAAATTAAACGTGTAATTAATTGTCGACGTGAAACGATTCGTAAAACGTTACCGCCAATTCGCTTAATCCTTCGTCGAGCGAGATATATATATATATATATATACGTAAGAAAGGTTCTATCTACGATCAGAACGATTTGTACTGTCGATAAAGGAATGACGATTTTTCGGGTTCAAGTTTAAACTCGAAACCTAATATCGCGAATCGCATTGGTTCCGGACAAGTGTACGACGTTTTCGGAAATCCGTTCGGTGAAGAGTAAAAGAAAAACCGTTGCCCGACGGCGTTCGTAAATGCATATTTGATTTTCCTAGTATCTAGGAGGTACTCTAAGAACCGTATCTACTGTGTTTTCCCTTTAGAACTTGCATACACATACACACACATTTTATTTATATAAAGTTAACTTGAACATAATACGTAATGTTAAAAGTTACTTGTATTTTTCTCTCAAATTCGAGTTTAAAAAAGCACGTCTTAAGTTAAAAATAAATTTAAAAAAAATATAAAACGCCGTTAGTACCTCGTTTATAATCGACCTAATTTTTTAACTGGATACGAAATGTTGACTCGTTAATTGTCAGTCTTGGCTATATTATTACGCTTATTTTATATTCATTGCTGGACAGTGCGTAAAGACAAATTTGGAAAAAACTCAAATAATAATTAATACTGGACAAATAATTTTTGCATACTATGACACGTTTTATTATGTTAAAAATGGTTCACGTAAGATGTACCTTAAAATTACAATTTTAAAAATGTAATTGCCATACGATTTTCGTTTGCTTAAACTAAACATAATTAATTTTTATCGTCAATCTTATCCAGTAAAGTTATTTTATTACTCAGACATTTTCTCGATTTTGGACACACTTATAAGGACAACTTGTAATGCCGACTGATTTTAGACAATGCATATAAAAAATATAACTTTCATTATTTTATTTTGCATTCCAAAAAAATAATGTTCAAAATGTTTAGACATTATATACAGATATGACGGTTAATTTGTAAGTAACCGTTTCGTTTCGCTATATATTAAGGTAGAAATCATATTATTTTACTAGATACGTATAGAAATAACATCATAAGAGTAATCGATATACGCTATTATTCAATAAGAATTTCTCTGTATGGACGTAATATATTTGCCGCGGATAAATACGTTATAAATTTGTGAAACGATCGTACAGGTCAACTTATTACATTCTACGAAAATGTTCTTTCGGTTTAATCTATTAACGCTTGAAAAACGTCCGCGAAAAATAACGAAATTACTTAATATCCGTATTTGAATAAATAGTGGTTCGTTATAATTCGCGTAAATATGACTTGGTAACCAAACAAAGAGCATCGGAATCGGCAATAAAAATCTCGCGACTAAGGCAACTTTTTAGCGCGTTATTGTTGTTGATAATAATTACTTTAACGTTAAATTTTACCCTACATGTAAAAAACGTAATATTTGAACAGAGCTTTCAGAACTTTGTACCATCAGTAAACAAATTAAAAATCGTAATTTGTACTTCCACTAAGAATTATATAAAAAAAAAAGAAAAAGAAATACGCAATATTATAAAAATAAAGGATATTACCAAAGAACATATTTTTATTTGGGTCAGTTACATTAAGGTTTCAATACGGTAGGTATTACGTATTATTTTAGAAAGCGTTTGATTTTATTAGTTGTTGATTGTTTAGAGTTACGTAAGTTTCGTCAGTATACGATATCCGTTGTTTATATACTAATGACACGAGGAAGTTTGTGTTAAGTAAAAGTTGGTCTGTGACCATTTTCGTGACATTTTGTCGGCAAGTTTTTAACGGCATAAGATAATTTATATTTAAGTGTAACATAACAAACCGATTTTTAATTCGCCTAACGCTTAATTGACCGTTTGTCTAATGGCCGGGCAATATTCTTAATTATGTTCGAAACGAAATTGATTATTATATGTTTTATTCGTATAGTCCAAAATCGTTGGGAAATTCACTCAACGCTTAATTAACGTTACGTATATTAATCGAATTATAATCCATATTTCCAGTACCATATATATATATATTATAAATTGATAATTATTTTACTCGATACACTTCGTATGGAGGGACATCGTTTTTTCAATCGAAAGTTTACCTTACATCCTCTTTCCGCGCACGAACTTTTGTCCAAGTCTTACCATATTGTCGTCCTTTCCTCGTATAATACGTGGCCTCGTGGCTGAAGCGACGGTTTTGTCTAATAACACTTTATATTGGAAATCTCTCGTATATAAAAGTACGCACGCGCGTATACGAGTTGTTCGTGTTACGGCGCAGGTGGAGTGGACGGGAAAACTTTTCCGAAACAATATCGTCCCCGAACGACTACTCGACGTTATAACACGACAACGAACGCACTTAACCATTCATGGCGGTTTTATCCCTCATATTTTTTATTCACTAGGTTTCCCAGTTTGCCATTATATTATCTATACAATATATTTATCCACACATACATACACACCTACTCGGGGGGGGGGTGGCTTATAGCCCACGGGTAAACGCGAACGTATATAGTCGAACACAATACTCGACCGCGATCGCGACTACAGGAACGGTAGGTAAATATAATATACGGTATAAAGTCTTCGAAGACAACCGTTTCTTTTCATGTGTCCAGACCGTATATCGATGTGTCACGTGACACGAAAAATATCGCTACAAACAATATGGCGTGTATCGATTGGAGGTTACAGGGGTGCGCGTACACACGAACGTGCCATCGAACTCGGGCGAATGTCGTCGTCATTCGCGACTCGTGAATAAATGCGGTTTTCGTATCTAGAAAGTTGTATTTCGAAATTCGATCCCACAAATAAGTAAGTATATTCAACCGTCGAAATTCAACGAACGACCGACGTACCAATTTTCCTATTTAGTCGCGTTTTTAAGCTAACGTGTTGTTCGCGGAGTCCTCAATTTTCGTTAATCAAATAGTAATTAATAAATATTACGCGACACAAGCGAGGAGCAACTTCTGTACCGTAACTAGTTGTATTTCATTAAACGAATTAAAATCAGTATTTTCTCCGAAATATTTTTTTTTTATATTAAAATCAAATTTAATTCGCCATTCGTACGTACTTTTTAATTATATCCAGCGTGACGAACCCTCGCATTTTTTGCGACTTTACAGGTATACCCCCCCTATTTTTCACCCACTTTGGCGAACGAAATTAAATGAATTCCGAACCAATCGACGATATTTTTTATCCGATTAAACGCGAACGCATGTTCAAATGTTATAAGTATTGCGATGTTGACTGTTCGTAAAAAAAGTAAAATACTGTCGTGCCGGTAAAACCGATTGAAATATTATTACATCATACACGGGTACTCGCGATATGATTGTAAATACTTTCTGTTTGATGCCGGCTATAATCGACCGCCGTAGGGTGTACGGTGAACGTACGTAGTTTTTTTGTTTCAGAATCGAAAATATGATATTACCTTCGTGTACTCATGATATTAATTTCCCGAAATTGTAACGACTATTTTACCATAGCGTTTCAATTTTTGAACACGAAACATCGATTTGATAACCAATACGTTTATGTACAGGATGGAATTTCAATCATCAGCCGGCTTGGAAGTCGAAATATATAAATAAACACACATTCGCCACCGATTTTCAGCAAGTTTTCGCATATTTCGTTGTATATTTTCCCGATATTCTTCCTCGACCCTAAATTGTTTTAACTATAGGAATTCCTGTTTTTAAACGGCACTTAATGACGTTAAATATAGATTCTTAAAAAATATATTTTTATAGGAATTTATTCGAATATTGTTTGTTAAATTTTAATGATCATTTCCCGAATGATAAATATTCGAGCCTAAGACGCGACGAAGTGTAGAGCACTACAATAAATATTGAATCTTCTTGGAGAGACTTTATCAAACATTTTAAACATATTTTTAAGACTGGCTGTTAAATGTCCCTTCTAATGAAGGCAGTTCCTTCGTAGCGTTTTATGTCCGAGGAATATAAATTGATTATCGCGATAAACGCGCGTTTGTTTCCTGAACTACATGAAAAGCGACTGCTACGAACCACGTTTTATGAGAGAATTATTCGTAAAAAAGTATCAAAAATAAAAATTCAAACCTCTTTTCGCGTATTTATTTCAGTTGTGTACGATAGCGCAGAATAGAAATATGTTCTTTTAAATTTTCGAGCACTAAACATTCGACCTAATCGAGGTCGATTTTCGAATGTTTTCAGCAAACACATACCGTTAGAATGGAAAATACTGCGTGACAGACATTCACACGGGGTACGATACGTCTAGAGTGTTTAGGAAATTTGAAAAAAAAAAATAAACGACGACTATAGCAGATAACGGAATTTTCTAAGTACACCTAAGACTTACCTTTGAAGCTCGAAAATTTTGAAAAGAACCGTACGGTACTCAATTGTTGAAAAATGAACTGTGTTTGTCTTTATGTTCTTGTAATACTTATTGATAATCTAAACGGGTACTGGCAATTAAATACGTTTTATTAAACAGCCGATTTTCGTAACTGTTCGTTTCGTACAAACGAATTAATTTTGTATGATGAACAAAAAAATGTGACGGTAACAAAGCGCGCTTCGTATCCAGTGCACGGGATTTTATTTGGATGGCTCTCTTCTACGAGTTAATATGAAGATATCAGAAATCCTGAAGACCGCGCTATAAGAATACGTTCGGACTTTGATTTATTTCGTGTTTAATGTGTATAATATTAAATTCGTCCCGAGTAGATGCGCATTTTTAACAATTTCAAATTCAACTCGCTGTTTATTTTTGTAGCATTAAGCATTTTAATAAAAAAACGTCGTCGCGCAACAATTTGTATAACTGCAATCAATTTTGTTTTCCTTTCGCCGTATAAATTATTATAACGTTTTTATGCGCGTATTTAATGATTTAAAAACAAATTATAATCTATATATATATATATATATATATTTATATATATACGAACGCAAACTTTTAAAGATACGCAATTATTTGGTGGCAAATTTTTTATAATGGACAATTTATTTTTTTATTCCTGACGTTTATAATATAATTCATACTACTGTAAGGGTACATGAATTTCGCCGTCTTTTAATTTTCGATTTGGTCGTTTTTAAAACCGCATAATATGTTTCATAATAAGGCGGAGAACCAATCATCGAGATAAACAAGTTCGCAAAATTCGCCTATGGTTTTTATTAAAAAATAATCGTGAACTTATGCGGAGGTTTGTCACCTATTCCTTCCATTTGTTAATTAACGCATTCGCTCGTTATTTTTCAAACTTTATTTTTATATATTTCGTTAAAATAGGCGATAGAATTTAAAAGTTTCAATAGTTTTTATTACATTACCATTACATATTGTATGTAAAAATCAAATTTAAATAAAAATAAAATTATGTAATTCAATTAAGCTTATATAGTTATCAATTAAACGGACGATTGAAGTGTTTGGATTAGTCTATAATACGCTACTTCTGGTGATATATTTATATCTGAATGGATATTCGCTAATGCTAATATAAAGAATACTTTTGAGAATTATTTAAAATAAGTAGGGAAATAATATTTAGAATAATATTCGGGAAAAAAGTAAAAAGTATTTAAACATTTATATTAGCGTTTTGTCAATTTTCGAAAAACGCAACCATAACGATTTAACTTACGATATTTCTATATACGTATATGTTCTTTATTTTAGATTTTCAGCCATTATTAATTTGTAAAATGTTTTTTTAATATACTCCGCAAAACGTATCCCGCGACAAGAATAAAAACGTAGAAATAGTATTTACAAAACATTTTCGAATAAACGTGTAATAAATAACGTATTTAAACACTTTTATTTGTATAAAAATAATAAATGGTCAAAGTGTCAGTACTTTTCGAGGAAAAGCTTTCTCGCAAACTCCGAAGCTTAATTACAGACCCATGACAAAGCTGAATATTCAAGCGAAAAAGATAAGTAACGAACATGGTTCGCGATGGGTGGATGGCATTATCAAAACATTTATCCCTCGTCCATGATGACCTAGATTGAAAGGCATGCGGTACACTAATTGGATCTCGAGTAGGTAACAGAAAATGTATATTTAACAGGACCTAATCTTCCGCACGCAAGAGTACCTGATGATAACCAACCGAATAGTTATGTACGCGTCTTAATGCTGGGCAGAGGAAAACATACGATCAAGGTACGTTACGAGAATTCTATAGGTGCAATAAACATTTCGTTTCTGTTTTGTCATTCGGTGAAACAAATGGTCAATCGTTGTCTCGTTTAAATCGCGTGTTGTCTGTGACACAAGGAACAACATTTCAATAAAACTTTTCGAATAATATGCACGACTGTTATATATAAAACGATATCACATAATAAAGTACAGTTTTATATCATTGTTTATAACAACCGATAACTTTTCAATTCAAAATTCCATTGATTATTTCGTTTACGAGTAAAAAACTTAGTTTGAAATTTCAGGCGTTTGTATACCTAGAACTCTTGACCCCGTGTACTCCAATGAGTTAAAGTTATGTGTGAACATAAAAAGTACCAAATTTTCTACTGGAAAATCTATGTATTGGTGAGAAGTGCACGAAATGAAATTTGGTACAGTACATTAACTATTGATAACGTACCTATCGAACCAGAGAACTTAACGAATGAACGCGGCGTGGTGGATATGTTCTTGAAAATTGTACGCTTAACCGACAGTAAATTTTTGTGTCGCGAAGAAATATCTAGTTGGTTTTGTAGTTTTTCTAGTGTTGGGGTTACGGAAATTATAGTTTTCAAACGCGTTATTGTTTTAAATATATTTTTGTTAAAAACAATTTTTTTCAAATTAACGTATGCAGTGTATATGCATACTAACAAATATGGTAATTTAAAATGTTTTATTAAACGAAAGAGTATGACCACTATAATGTATAATATTATTTTTAATTTGAGACAAGAAAAATAATTTTTAACGAAGTTTGGCTCCTATTCCCAGAACTGTGAATTTCGAAAATTACCGGGAATAGCAAGCGTTTTCCGCAATTTTTTTTTACTTTTATATTACTCGAATAATGAACTCTATAAGTAATACTATATTGTATCCTACCATTAGTATTATTTATATTGTAAACAGTTTCTTGAAAATAATGGTTAGCAAAAAAGTAAATCAAATCATTTTAAAACGCCTACGTTTTAAATTTTACTCGATATCTAAATATACACTTTATTAATTTCAAACATAATAATCATTGTTGCATTAATTAATTTCGTACTTATTGAAAATTGTAATTATCTTTTACCTGAGTTTTAATTTATTTAATACATAATAATTTCGACGAATAAATAAAAATAAAACAATAATAATAAAAACGAACGTTTCAATAAAAAAACAAAAATAACATCGTACCAGGAACGACCGGCTCGCAAAATTCTAGAGACCGTAGAACGTAAGCTATTAAATTTTCTAGCTCAAACATACAGCTTGGAGATTTATGTAGCAGTTAATAGGATTTTCGATTTAAGCTATTTCTTATAAGATACGAAAGAAAAACAGATAGTTTTTCTTTCATATTTAACGATGTCGAAAAATGTAAAATAATTTACACGATTACGTCAATATTTACGAAGGAAAAAAATTTATGTTTTATTTTGCTACTTCAGTTATTAAATGAAAAAACGGGTTCCTAAGTACCTAATATCAGGATACAATTAATTATGTTATTTTTGTATTTATCTTTAAGCGCTTTGAAATTGAAATGCGCGTTTATTGTCGCAATATTCTATAAATTTTAATTATTTCCTACTGCTTGCCATTAAGAATGAAAATTCTTTAAAGTGCCGTAATAATGCATTTGAATGTATCGTATAAATGTAACGTACTTAAAATATATGTCTAAGAACTCTAAGTTGAAAATTATAGTTTAAATTTCTATAAAAACACGCCCTTGTTAGGAGTTGAATTCTTTTTATTGTAGAATTGATTAAAAAATATACTTTTTACATCGAGGAAAGTTCAATCGCCTTTAGTTTTTTCCGGTTTATGAATTTTGACGTTTTTAAAAAAATTGTCTACACTAATAAGCAAACGCAGTATTCAGATTAGACGCATCGCTCTTCGTACTGAAATTAACTTAATTCGAATATCATTGTATAACATTAACCCGTAGTGAATACGTTTAGTTTGAAAAAACCGTAATTTATTAAGTTAAAATTTAATTTTAAAAACACGTCACCACTTGAGTAAGTTAATTTTAACTTTTAGCACGATAACGTTTGTCCTCGAAAATGTACCGTTTTTGATACCTTTGAATTCGAACAAATTAGCGTAATTTAATTTTTACTTTTATTTTTGATTCTAAAAGAAAGTGAACCTTTAAACAAATAATTGAAGCGCTCGTTTCCAGTAATTATTATAAAAAAAAATGATATCGCGAAGAGAACAAAAGTTTTAGGTTTGTCATGATTTCCTTAAGGCACTCCGTATAAAGTATATGTGTACGATAAGGGAATAATTTTTTACGTTCTACTCGGGCAAATGTTTGTACATAAAACCACGTTGTTTTATCGACAGTTTGATTTATATTATGATTTATGGTAGAATTATTAAATTTCTTGATTATTTGCTTTTAAACGATTTTTCACTTTTATATTATATATTGTTTCAAAGTATAAATAAGGTCGAAAATGTTGCCAAAAATTTATTTAGTGTAAAATGGGTCAGGTAGGTAATTTCGATATGAATCCGACTTATTTATCAGTACGTTTTCTCTTGATATACAGAACGTCTGGGAAATTACTTTTACCTAAATCATAAATGTCTGAAAAGTTATCCAATTTTCGTTCCAACTTTAAATACGGTTTTAGGATATTATTAAATGATATTGAAAGAAGAAAATATTTCTGTGGCGAATTTTTCGTTTCGTTTTGTGAACTACGCACGATCTAATATTCGATTACGTATTAAGTAAATATTATTGGTATTTATCGGAAACACAATAAATTTTCAAACACTAATTGATAGTTAAAATCGTAAATACTTTATATTCGTATATTATTCGAAATTTGATTTATCAAATTAACATAATAATTTAAATACTATAAACGTACTGTAGATAAATTTACAGCTTATCGTTTACATTATAACAATTATTTTCTTTTATTAAATAACAAATTTAGACGTTATCAGTATAGTAATATTATATCGAATTAAAATAATTTTTTATTCGTCAATATTTAACTAATTTTTGTTCGAAAAAAACCATTTAGAATATTCGGTCTAAATGGCCGACTATCGATTGTCGACGAATTTCCATTGTATTGAACACATTTTACCGAACGTATTAAATATTTTGTTAATTTTTTAAATACAAAAATAGACGTAAGGAAATAATTGTTTTGTAAACATATTTTTAAGAATATGAGAGAAATTAAAACCGAACGATTATTAAATTCACGATTTCTAGTGTTGTCTACATATGTCGTTTTAGTAAAAAAAAAAAACGTAGATATATCGCGGACAATTAAAAAAATCAAACGACGTGAAATGAATATAATACGTAGGCCATAAGACGAAAAACTCACTGGTTTCGAAGTACAAAAAAATTAATTAAATTCCTAATTTAACCGATTCTCCTCTTTTTGTATTTTCGGTCGCATATTCAACGGATATAAAATTAAACTTAGTATACATAGATGGTACCATATATTACTTGAAACGTACAAATGAAAATTACGCGTCAACGGTAACCGCATAAAAAGCGTAGTACGTGTACAAAAATAATTCGAATTAAACGTACGAACGTTTACGGTCGTGTTCCGTTTCGGAAACAATTTGAAATTTGAAGCGAAATAATTGAAATTCGGTATTAACGTAATTGTTGGTAACACGGGCGACGCGAAGCGTGCAAAATAGTTTTTGGTTACCGGCGGATGAATATTTACATTATGACACGATCACAAGATTATACTTACATAATGCATGTTCATATGGAATAAGTAACGCGCGTTTCGATTTTTCAAAGCTAACGTTTTGTGTTTTTTCCCCTTGGCGTATGTTTCAATAATATTAGCAACATTACGACGAAATATATAGGCCACGTGTAATTTTATATATATTTAACGCGCGCGTGTGTGCGTATGTGTGTGTGTGTGTGTGTGTGTGTGTGTGTGTGTGTGTGTGTGTGTGTGTGTGTGTGTGTGTGTGTGTGTGTGTGTGTGTGTGTGTGCGTGTGTGTGTGTGTGTGTG
>JAIPRN010003840.1:0-18571 GCA_025469175.1 Geopemphigus sp. TES_GeoC_2020 | reverse complement strand
ACAACAGCAATCGGTTTGGTCCGGTTCACATTGTCAAATTATAATTAAGTCTGGTCTAGTTTCGGTCTAAACAATAATCATCTAGTCCGGTCCAGTCCACAAAAACTTGGACCGTGCAGAGCACTAGCGTGTCCATCGAGACCCGGACAATGTTTCCATTTACAATGGCGATCGGCTAACGTTCACGATATTATTTACGGCGCCGTAAAACGAAAATGAAAAATCGTCCCGCGATTTCGGTAAAAAAATGACGACGGCCTCGGGACCGTTGGAAAAACAAAACGGCGCGATATAACGGAGACGTCCGAGTTGAGTGGACGTGTGTCATTTTCGTTCGCTCGTTTCTCGAGTAAACGTTTTTCCTTAGCCGCCGCACAATTGATCGGTAACCAACACTTTGGTTCGTCCGACATTTTTTTAGGCATTTAACCGATTATTGATAGATATGGGTTTTCTATTGTACACACGACGTTCGATACGGGGGAATTTCACGCGAAACCGCGTTTTCGGTAATAATGTATAAGGCGTTGTTTTTTTCGCTATCCGAGAGTAGTGTAATTACGCGCGGTAATACATTATTTTACTTATTACCAAATTGTATTCGCGACACGCGAGTATAACGCGCGTGGTAGAATTCAATAAGTACGCCTAAACACGGCCCATTGGCGTCCTTTAAACATGCGATATTGACGGGAATACATCGACGCCGCCCGGGTAATATATATATATATATATTGTCGTTTTGCACGTTCTCGTAACGTAGAAATTCAGTTTGGTTTTCCGTCCACGGTATCGACGTGTTTTCAAAATTGCGCTTTTGTTCCATTTCGTTTCAATTATCCAACGATTTTCCGAAATTAATCCGAACGCCCGCGTATATATTCGAACGCCGTAATTGCCGCTTAAATAACCCGACAACGGTAAACCCGTACAGTTGTAAAGTAACCGTGCGACGCTTCGCGGCGATTATCGCAGTATAATTAGGCACTGGTTAGGCCGCGGCGTTCTAGGTAACCGACCTTAACCGATAACTAAATTATTATTATAATTAGACGACTTTTACGTCGTTTCTATATAGAAATGTACCGAAGTACTTTGGGGGGGGGGGGGACACGTTAAGTTATAACGATTAAAACGATTATTTCGGGAGTTTATTGACGAGCGGGCGTTAGGTGAATTGTTTTTATCGCGTACGCGGAAAAACTGGCGTAATTTATTCATACGTACTTATACGCGTAATTCGATTTTGGATTTCGTACGCAATTTTACGAAATTAAAACGTCGAAAACGTGTCGAAATCAAACGCCAGAACCGTTATCGATATTTCGTTAAATTCGTTTTGCACCGAACGCCATTAGGGGTAACCTGGAGTATTCGAATCGTTGAAATCGTAACGAATCTGTGTACAAGTACGACGCTCGCGTATTCCTACGAAACTAATTCCTAGTCACGTTATTTCGGGCGACCGGGGCACGTCGGAATAGAATTCGCGCGTTGTCGGCTAGACCGTAACGAGCCCATTACGTAAACGCCATAAGCCGCACTTCGGGTGTCGAGCACTTGCGTCACGGCGGTAAGACGTGCGAAGTCTCTAACAAGGGGTCGATTTTTCGTGTTGACGAAACGTTCGGTTTTCGAAATCCGAACGGCGTACGCGTAAATTCCGCGCCGTGATTTAATCGAACGGACAAACATATTATCCCCACCGATCGTCCGGTGTCGCGTTTCGCGTGACGGGGCGACCCGGTAATATGGCCACGGAGTTTATCGACAAACGACGGCCGACTCTCGTCTTAGCCGTTCGAGACGAATACTTATCCGTTTGCGCGCGTAATGTACGCGAAAAGCCGCCCGTTGGACGCGGAGTTCCCGAAAATTCGCGACTATTATCCGTGGCGGTAAAGTTTTCGTTTTCGCTTTTTACTAATAATCGTATTACTACGCGGTCCTACCCGAATAATTTAAAACTACATATTCCAAGCGTTCCGTCGTGACGCTCATTGACGGCCTAATCGTTTTCCACAAACGCGCGTTTCTTCGATTCGTACTCGGACAATCGCGTTCGCGTACGGGGACCACCGAGCAATTAACACGAGGCCACACCGCGTTTCCCGCGCACGGTGCGGCGGCCGTTTTTTATATGTTCACGGGTCGGGGCCGTCGCCCGTGTATATATATCGACGGCGAAATAATTAGCTAAAAAGGGGGCCGAAAAAACCGCGACGTCGACGATTCGTTTGTTCGCCGCCCCGTTTTTACCGTTCTATTTTTCTCTCTAGAATACACCGTACTCGTTTTGCGGGGCTCGCGCTCCATTATCGGACCGGTTCGTTCGTTTTGGCGCGCCTCGAACTTTCGGCCCGTTCGCAGGCCGACCGACCGGGCGCACACGGGCCCCGGAATTCCGGCCGTTCGATAATACCGGCGGGCTAAACATTTCCACCGACAAATCGCTCGCAGTGTTCGCGTCACGACCATGGTACGCCACGTCGTTAAGTAACGTTTCTTTCTTAATTGGCGTCCGGCGACTTTTATTGTTACGAGCCGCACTTACTTATTAATAAATAAAACGATATTTAGTAGGCTAACGTCGTCAAAGTATAGTAGTTGTAGTATATATATATATATATATATCATTCCTTTATCACGTAATAACGTCGGATATTTAATTAAAACATTTTTAAAACGAACCGACGGTATTTCGTTCGAATATCAAATCGTAATACCGTAACGTTTTCGTTTAATTACGGTAAAATAAAAAAATACATATAATCGACGTAAAATACTCTACTTATTTACCCCATTTTGGGTTCCCATTGTAGAAACGTTCGAACATAATTTCGCGTAATCGTTCGCGAAGGAAGAATAAAAATTACGAAACGAGCGTATTATTATTATTTTTTAATTCCGTCGTTATTATTTTTTTTTTAACGAAAAGCGGCGAGAAATCGGACCACGCGCCACGATCATTGGACGCGGGATTATTCGCCGGCAATTGTTTTCGGCGTTTCGCGTCCCGTATTTGCGGCTATCGTAATCACGGCCGAACTGTTCGCGCGTTAGTCGAATTACCTACGCCGGTGCATAGCTGACGTTCGATTTTCGGGCGTTTATTTTATTCGCGTTCGCCACCGCCGGACGTCTGTTGTGACGAATCTTCTCGCGCCGGCGACGATTCGGAATTTTCAATTACACACAAGTCGTGTACCGTGATAAACGTGAAACGTGCCGGTAACGTTATACCGGCAAATACCGTTGACTACGCGATTAACGAACGTCCGATTTTGATCGTCGTAGATTGCTCGAATTTTCAGACGGATAATTACGGACCGCGAATGTGCCGACATTTTACCCGGAAAAAGTTTACGGAATCGGCCACCTAAAATACAATAGGGGCGGTACGAAAATGGTTAGATATCGATAGTTTATTTTTTATATCGGGAATATTCCCGGGCTCGTCGCGTCTGGTCATCGTGTACCGGCAGTGGCCAATCGCGACCGCGGTGTGGTCGGAAAACGTGCGTAACGTACGCGTTTTATATTGACCCGCGGTTTAGCAGGTACCTACGGCGCGGCCGTCGTTATTATATTACGCGCGGCGCACTTTTTTTTCGTAATACCAACCGCGCCGACGAAGAAACCCGTGCGTAACGCGGACCAGAACTAGTTTGCAACGAAATCATTAATAAAATTATATTCGAGTAATTAAGCAAATGGAACGCCCGAATGTTCCGTCCGCGTTGTGTGTTTTTTATCGACTCCAGAAGCGGAGTGTTTCCCTCCTCTCTCCCGCTCTCGTTTTATTATTACGTTTTGTTTCCGTTCGCCTTTGTATACGTGTATTTGTTTTTAATTTTCCGGCGGTTTCGTTTTTCGTTTTCCATCACACTCGGCTACTCCGAGTAACGCGTTTAACGAAATAATTCGCGCGTACTTTTTATACGCGTGAATCGAACGACGCCCGGCCGAATTCGTTCGTTTTACGTAAATTATAATTTCGAACGGCCGGGGTTGGCGTTCAAACGTCGAAACGATCGTTCGCATATCGCCGTTACGTCAACCGTGTCCGTCGTTATTGCGCGCGGTAGGACGCGTAGTATTGCCGCCAATTTCGTGTTTTGTCGGCCGCGTTTAGGCTCCGAATAATTGTTGATCCGTTTGCGCAACACGGTCGCGATAACCGTTTCGAACGTCGCGTAACAACGATTCGCGCCAATTGCTCGCCCGAAACCGAACGCCGCGATTATCGGAACGGTTCTATTTTTACGTTCGAAATCGTTCGCCTCGTCGTATCACCCGACGCGCTAGCGTGTTCTTCGATTAATCGGCCGAGGACGGGCGACAACACGTTTACGGATGTCCCGAGTTCCGGCTGCAGGGTGCACAAATGAGTACGACGTACGCGCGACCGAACGGTGGCCGACTGCTTCCGTCGAATGCAAAATGAATACTCGGCGGCCATCGCGCGCGACTTTATTATGATTGTATCGATTAAACGTCCGCGCGGTCGTCGCGCGTGTCGGGGAGGTGCGCAGGGAGTGTCGATTATATATGGCCTGTGCGTGTGTATATATATTTAATTCGTTTTTTTGTCGAATTCCGCATCGGTCGTTGTCGTCGTCGTGAATAATTCGCGTCACCGGTCGCGGAACGAAGAAGAACAACGAAAAGGGAAAATACGTAATAGCGTAAAAAGTGTACGCGGAGGAAAAACAAAAAAGGACCGAAAAAAGCGGCGGCCACGGTCTTTTTTCTAGTTTCCGACGGATTCCCCCGACGGGGGCTTACGGTCTCGCGCGATCTTTGTTCCGACCGGCGTACCATTTGTGTCCGACGGCCCGAAGCCTTCAATTCACCCTGTCCATTCTCCCCCCCCCATTTCCCGGCGCGTCCAACCGCTTTTCCGCCCCGGGACCCGTCGGTTTGACGGAAACGTCCCGTTTGTTTATATCGCCCCTCTAATAATACGACGACGGCGGTACCGAGGCCCGTCTCATTTTCCTTCGACCGCCCGCCAACCACCACTACCACCGCCGATGATTTTTCTATACCGTTTTTCATTTCGGCGTTAACCAACCCGCCAAACATATACGACCATTGTCGTCCGTTTTCGATTTTGTTTTCTCGTATCTAATCACCGCGTTCCCGTTTGTTTTTAATTTTTTTCGAGAAAAAATTATTCCGCGTTTCTTTTTGTCGCGTACGCGACGAAATTTCCTTTTTCTCGCGCAGCGAACTTTTCCCTCATTCCCGCACGTGCCCGTCTCTAATCAATGCCTCGGAACTAAACGAAACAACAACCAAAAGAAAAAAAAAAAACAAAACGACGACTAAAGTCGGCACGTGTAGTCGTTGCGGACGGCGTATTGTTGAATTTCGATAGCGTTCGCGCGTATTTATTTTTTTTTCGGGTCGCGTAAAAGCGCCGGGGGTGGGGGGCGTATTATTTATCGCGTTATTTCATTTTTTCTGAACGTTAAATGCCAACGCGCGCGCAAATGTCGTTGGTTCGACGTATACGAACGTATTCGAACGAATTATTTCGTGACGTGCGGGGTTTTCGTTTAATTTTCGACGAAATTTAAAAAGCGTATTACGTAACCACGAAAACCATTGGAGGAAACGAGAGTTTTTTTTTTATTTTTAGTATTTTCGTATATTATTTGCCTTTGACTAGCGGCCGTTACGATCTGATATGCACGTAACGGCCGGTGGATTAGGTTTGATTTCGAGGAAGGTACATATGGTCGCGTTGGTTCGTATTAAAAATGAAAGGAGATATTATAACGAGTTGTACCCGACGATTGTGCCGAACTTGGGTGCGCTTGACGCGGTTTCGTTTTGAATTTGTTTTTTGTTAAAAAACACGGCTACAATCGCAAAAGCGGGTCGGTTCGTGCTTTTTATTTATAATACACGACGTACGCTATATTCGTATAAACGCTTTAACGATTTCGCCGCGTATTGTACTACACATATCCCTACGATACGCGTAAATGTGCCTCGTCGTGTTCGTTGATAAGTCGAACGAGGCGTCTGTGCGTCGTACACATTGTCGCCGAGTGGGCGAGAAAAAATGTCGCCGTTACGCCGAAACGACGCCATATTGTAAGCGTTAATCCGAGAAATGATTACCCGCGGCGTAATTACGGCCGTAATATATATATATATATATATTTCGGTACGACGTTTTTTTTGTTTTGTTTCGTTTACACGGGTAACGCTCGAAAACGAATTCGGTATTTCGAACACGATCCATTAAGACACGGATTATTCATAACCGTATTTAATTATCCAGTTAAGCGCGTCGAAACGTTTCCAATAACGCGCGTTACGATTCCGTCGGGTTTAACGAACATTTCGTTGTGACGTAGAAATTCAACCCCGAAGCCAGTGTGGAATGTATTAAAGTCGAAATTCTCGGTACCGCGTACGTTTAACGTTACATTATTAATCCGTTTTACGAATAATATCGAACCCGAAACGCGGCATTAATAATGCGCCGAAACGAATTCGAATGGCGGCGGCGTTTTATTTCGAATAGAACGCGCGCGCGCCCGCGCGATTAATCAACGTCGCTTTCTACACCGCGCCTAGGTGAGCGCGTTCAAATTCGTCGGCGTTTCGTACCCCGGGAAAAGGCATCCGCCGCGGCGTTGTCGCGAAAAATTGCTCGTTTAAAGTTTCGACGTAAGTTTCTTTACCGTTCACGCGAATGCGTTCAATAGGAACCCCGTACAAAATGATATTATTTTAACGTTTCCTCCCGTTGCGTCGTAAAATTCGCTTAAAAGGCTAGTGGCCTGGGCGTGAGGGGGGGGGTGTGCGATTAAAACGAACGGGCAAAAGTCGTTTTAATAATACGAATATCGAAATATTCAAATTGCGTCCGTATAGCAATTAACGCCGTTAATTTTACGATACGATTAACTTATAAATTGCGCAACGATCGTTTATTAATTATAACGGAGGTCGTATAAAACGCCGGGTGGATATTTTAGCTGTCGCGACATTCGTTCCCCGCCATTATTTCTTCGACGTTTTTCGGTCGATAAATTCGATCTTCGCGTTTGTAAGAACGAAGCAGATTTTGGTTTCGAATAATTTTTATTTCACGGCAAGAATAACGAGTAATTTCTGCGATATATATATATATATATATATATACGTTCGCCGTTCATGCACCTCGTGACACTAACTATAACCCCCTTCACTCAAAAAACCGTCAAACTTGCCGACATTCTCCGCGTTTTCATACACGTGCGCTATACACATCTGTCACCTTTACTGCGACACTTTAACTCTATACCTCCATAGCCGCCATTCTATCCTACATACCACATATACAGTCACACACTCGCACGCATGCGCGCGCATCCACACGCGCGCACACACACACACACACACACACAAATTTATATATAGCCGCAGTTTAAAGCCCCCGAGGACGCGAACCTCCTCCCCGAAAATCCATACGCGACGTATTTCGGTGACGCGCGGCACACATACGTCTGAGTAAAAGATAACGTCATCGCGAAATGCCGTGTATAGGACTAATGAAACCGCCACCACGATTTCGGTTACGCGTCTACCGTACGCGAACGGAGATATAAGCTGACGCGTTTTGTTTGTCCGTTCATTCGGCGCATCGTGACGCGAAAGAATACTACTGCTCCAATCAATCGTGTTCGTTACGAACACGGGGCTTTTAATTCAAACACAACGGCGGTTTCGATTCAAAATCTTTTCACTTTGTATTGTTTTTAACGTTTTTTAACTATCGTCCGTTGAAGAGGAGTTTAACAACAACTTCGACGCGTACATTAATGTATTTTTCCCGCGATTAGGATTCGAACAGGATGTTTTACGAGATCTCGTATTTTTATCCGCGCGTTGTATAATATGGAGTACATATACTCGTATTTATAGGTGTATATATATATACTTGAAATTTCCATATGTCTACATATATCTATTGCGTACGTCCTTTAATGATAAATCGGATATCAGAAATATAATTTTTAGCGCGATTTTCAAACGCTATAAATACAATAAGAATTGCGTTAATTACGTAGTGTTCGAAATACTGTAGATAATATAATACTTATAACTTTTAAATTTGTATATATTCTTGTAACGAATAATATTAAACATACCTTAACCGTTGGAATTGTAGAGATCTGATTGAAATATATATATATTATGACGCGAAAATGCCCTTGGAAATTTAGTATAAATTATTGTATATTTAACGCGTAAATATTAATAATACTTCTACGGAACGCTAAGATTGAAACACGCTGCGAAATTGACTTTGATTTAGGTATTTCGACGAACGTAGTCTTATTAGACGAAAAACGTGTTATCTTAATCGAACAACAACGATTAGTCAATATTGTAAATACGAGACAGCCAATATCGGTATAAACGCAAAAAAATATTCCCGAATCGAGTGAAACGATAGTGTAATATTTTCCGAAATTCGTGTTATAAATATTATAGTAAATGCGTTGTAAACTGTGAAATCGTTACGAGCGCGTCGGAATATAAAGAAATATCGACTAGTAGGAAATAATTGTACGATGTCAAAAGAACAGGGAAAAAGCACAATGTGTATAACAATAAAAAAAAATGACGTTAGGGAAAATAAATAAAAAACAGCGAAACACTCACAAGGTAACGAGTTGAGCCGTTGATAAAATGGAGGAAAACGTGTATTCAAATATTTATAAATCCTGAAAAATGTTTAAACTCTTGCGCATATGTTAGCCGGAGAACTTTCCTGTATTATTCAGGTGTGAAATTCTTTCTTACTTCACTGAATTTGCATTCTTTATTTCTTAGAAGTTTGTTTAATTTCGGCCTTTAATGTTTCATTCCTCGAAATTTATGGTTGACAAAATAATATTTCGCAGTGAACAAAACTGTAAGTTTACAAAATGAAAAATACGCGCCGTACGAACGTTTAAAATTCCGAACGGACGTATTCGTCGATTTTCCGCGTATGTCGATCATTTTTACCGGCATAAAATGCCGTCATACCCGCCGTTTTCCACCTGCTACACCGGTACGTATATTATTACGCTTTATACCGGAAATATTATTTATCGTTCGAACGTTACGTCAAACGCTTATTTGAATATATAAAATTCCGTTCCTAAGCTAACACAGTAAAATTAATTCGGGCGTAATCGGCCGAATTATTTATTCGACTTATCAATAATCGCGTATTACGACTGAACATTTTTCACTTCCTTCATCTGGAACGTCTGTTACACGTTATCACGTTTCGGACGAATGTTTGTACAAGCATAAGGCCGGGAATCGTTCCGAACGAATTTTTAGCCAATTGCCGCGGAGAAACGCGCGAAATCCATTTCCTTTTGAAATATAGGATAGCGGTAGAGCGCGGAATAGAAATATTTTACGGTTAATTTCTAACGTTTTTCGGGGAATAACGTACGAAATAATTTCGAATTAATACGGGCGTTTAGGTATTTTCGTACGATTTCGGTATAGGCAGATACATAAATAAACGAGACCTCGGATACGAAAGAAACGTAGAGCGTTTACGTGCGACGCGTCGTTATTCGTAGCGTAAAAAAAGCGGCGGCGTAGTACGTGGGGGAACCGCGCGCCCACGGGAAGTCGAAGCGATCGGGCGAATCGTCGAAAAATTAAATTAATAACGCGACGGATAAATGGCGTTAAAACGTACAAAAAAACGAAACGTAATTTTAATAAGTTTTAGAAAACCGGTTGTTGTTACGGTTGATCCGACGGCGCTGTCGAATAAACGTTTAAGCCATTAACGATTCGTCGGACAATTGGTTTTTGAATGAAGGTACTTGCCCGCGCGCGTAAACGATATATTTAAGTCCAACGGTATTTTGTGTTCACCGACGTTTTTTCGTATATAAACAATTTACACACGTAACCGTTAAGAGTTAATAATCTCCGTCTTATTATCGTTCTATATATATCGTTCCCGGAATGTGTTTCGGGCGCGTTGACGAACTGTTCCGTTCAAACGCCGATTATGTAACCGAAATACTAATTTCGAACCGTCGTTTCGTTAGTTTAGCGTTTCGCGTGAGAGAGTCGACGTACGATTTTCGGCGCGAAGTTTCCGGGCAGAATAGTTCGTAACTCCGCCATAAAAATGACCGCAGTTTCAGCTAACCGCGTTTTAAGCGAAATTCAGCACGCCACCGGAAATAGCGTTCCGTCCTTATCGACGGAGTCCGTCGAACATTCCGCGGGCGCTCCACGTCAACATCCCTCGGCGGCGTAGTCGTCGTGGTCAAAAGTTATTACGGTAAAAACTTCCGTTTTATCGCCCCGTAACTTTTCAAATACGGAACGACAGACTTTCGACTTATAAACTTTCGGCCGTACAATGCGCGCCGTCGTGAACTAGAGACGCGACTGTCGATCAACAATTTAACGATAAAAAGACCAGGGACGCGGGTGTCTTTTTGTTTCGTTTCGTTCCGCGGTTTCTTCGAATACGCGTGGATACGCGTCGTATTCCCGGCGCGCGTCCGACCGTCCAATCGATTCGTTGCCGTGGTTACCAATGTCGATGTCCGGTCGTGAAATAATTACGAATATTAAACCCGGTTCGATATCAAAACGTATCTCGTTAAAAGTGTACGGGCGAAACGTCGCGCCGTTGTAGACGTCCGGGAATTCGTCGCGCACGTTCACGCGTTTGCCCCTTCCGTTCACCGTCGCTAACCACGTTATCATCGGTCAGCGTTAATTAACCACGATCGGTATACTTCGCGCCCGTTTCGGCGTTTCCACTAGTACGTCAAACGAATATATCGGGGGGCGAGTGTCTTTCGCGGACCATTCGCGAAATCTATTGGCCGACGATTCCGCGCGCGCGCCAGCCGTCGTTTCACCCGTTCGTCGCGTCATGGACGACGGATCGCTGCGCGCACGTACGCGACAGTTCCGGACGATTTACATTTTGTTTTCGCACAGGTGTCGGTTCGCCGGACGAATAATATATTTATATACGTTCCGTGTGACGCGTACATTCGGCCATTCCCTTTGTTGTCCCGGGGTACGTGAAACGAGTGGGGTATATATATATATATATACTACGGTATAGGCGACTCGGCGATATTGATTTACACGGCGCGATATATAACGACCGCACGAAGTGCTGACGTGCAAAACAACCGTAGACACGGTCCCCGAACACTTCCGGTACGTTGTGCCGGCCTCATACATATACATTCAAAAACAACTCGACTCGCCGTCCTATATAACGCGCGTATATAAAATGTATATATTTTCGTTTTTCCAAACCGCACCGGCGGGGGAGGGGGGCGTCTTTATTGCGACCGGTGATATTCTTAATAAATACGATTCTTAATGGGTGTGCGTATATATATATATATTTGTATATCCGATAATATAAATATACACAGTACTCACGAACGAGTTTATGGATGTCCCGCGAGTTTCTAAATTCTTTGGTTTCGAGCGTTTCAGACGCCCGATGTCTAGAGGAATCGTTACAGAGTTAGGCGCGTAGTCTATTCGCGCGTTCGTTAACAAACTTATCGATTTCGTTGTGGACGGGTCGATTAATATCGTCTCATTGCCGTCGAACCGATACGCCGCGACGACGACCAATACGCGGGGCGATATTTCGACTGCGCCGAACAAAAGTGTCGTCAAATGGTCTGCGTATACGGTTCGTATACGTTTCGGGCGCTGTTGAAACGTCGTTTTTTTATCGTCGTTTAGCTGGGCTTGAACTAGCGCGCCCGAGGCTGAATCCATTCGTCCGCCGTACCTTCTCGTATTATTTCGGTTTTCATTTTTATTAACGTTACTCACCCGACGGTCTAACAATTATCACCGTGATTTCTTCGCGTCGTTAGTTTTGTAATCCGGACATAAATTTCGTTACGTCTTGTTCCGTAACTGTACCAAAGTGGTTTGGCCAACAGCTATTTGATTCGGAGCCGCGTAAATATTGCCCGTCCGCGTCCGTTCATTGTCCAACGACCGCTCAATCCGCCGAGCGTACGCGATACGAAAAGCGCGTGTGATTATAATTACCTGGGATCCGACTCGCCGTTGAGTCAAGTGTTTCGTAATTGAACGACAGAAATTTCAGTACGCACATTGTTAGAATACTGGTCAAATAAACGTTACGGCGTGCGTGCTAAAAAATACGCGTGACGGTACCCCTTTACGGGTATTATCCCTTGCCGAGCACTGTTTTTCTTTCCTCAAGTATTTTTTCGGGTAATACGTTTACGGGAAACGAAGGCTCGATTTAACGTTTACGTGTACGTCAAATCTTTAGTCACGACATTGATACGTAATGGTTAAAAGGTGAAAAGGTATCGGCGCGGCGGGATGATGGGGCGGTGGATATTAAAAGAATCAAACGGTTTGTCGTCGTTATTTTTTTTTTTTATCGTCGATACGAAAATGGTTGCATATTGATTTTGTAAGCTACGCCTACCTATTACTCGTAAGTATTTCCTTTGTGTTCGACAATATATTCGTTTTACGGTAACGTAACGCAAAATGACGGCGGGGAATATTTTTGTCGTTCGTAAAATGGGTACGACGTTAACTTTGCGCGTTCTCTCGATATTTAAATTGGAATTCGGAGATCGAGCGATTCTTAGGCGCTCCTCTTGCCGTACACGCGTCCTTCGTTCGCAGCAAGTTCCAACGTTGATATTCCGCTGTACAAACGAAAATCGCGATTTCAATTTTTAATCGCCGTCAAACAACGCGTTGTGTTTATGACCGTATCAAAGCGAATATGCTCCGTTCTACGCGATATCGTCGGCAAATTGTTTTCCCGATTGTCGGAACGTTTTACGGAAAACGGCGGAGGCGAAAATTTCGCGTATGTGCCGTGCCCGTATTAAACATGCAGTATTCGTTTTCGATTAATAATTTATTTGTAAAATACGCGTGTACGATCACACGGAGAACACGCGGTGTGTATCGCCCGATGAACTTTAACGGGTCCCATTATCGTAAACGCGTTTAGTCACGAAGGATTTTTCGGGGAAAATCGCGCGCGACGGTAAACGCCGACGAGAAATGCCTGGCAACTCGCGAAGAGAAACTACATATTACATCGCGTAGTAATTTGACCTTTATATAAATGTAACGTACGGTTGCACGTTCCGGACGATAACGTAGCGCGCGCGAGTTGCGTGTGTAGTTCGTTTTAAATTCGTCGAGAACACCGTCGCGAACGTAGTTTGTGAGTACGATTATTCGACGGGGAAAATCAATACGGGAGCGAAAAAAGGAAAACAGTAGAAAGTCCCGTGGAAAACGAACGCCGCGCGGTCGACAATCCTATGTTACTCGGAAATTTATTATCCGCGGTACCGGATATTGTTGGCGCGACGGCCAGTTTTTAAATAATAATAACGTCGAATTGTTTTCGCCGTAAAAATGCGTTGGCGAAATTTTCAAAATACCGTTCGGTTCATCGTTTTGTATCCGGCCGTCTCGAGTTACTTTCGAGTTTCGTCAATTTCAACGAGCGCAACGTAAACATTTAACGATTCCGTTCAAACGGTCGTCTAGTGAAAACCGCGAAACTCCGAAGTGTACGAAGTTGAGTTTTCTTACACCGTTCGATACTTTTTCGTTCCACGCATATATATATTTTTTTTCGATACCGTCTACGGTAGCTATTGCGTACCGAAATCAATTCTACTCGTATAACGACGTGAAATCAAATTTGTAACGTACAATATATTCGAAACGTTGTTATAGTCTTCGCCGCAATTTAATTTATATTCCGTTTACATATTATATTTGTACGCGCTAGATGAAATATCCCACGTCACCGGAGTTAAGGATCGATCACGTGTATACCACTTTGTTATTTATTTACATATATATATATATATACAGTTTTGTTTCTACTTGACGTTGTCGAATACAGTTCTACAACGTTCCGCACAGTTTAACCGTTCAATTATATCTAAATCGTTTTGTACGATGTAACCGTATGGGCGCCGTACATTACCGCCGGTTCGTAAACTTCGTCTTAACGATTCTTTAAGCGAATGCGTCGGTGATCGTCCCCGTAACCTCTTTGTGACGCTAAACGTTTAGTCCTATTCAATTATCCTAAGGATCGCCATAGCGTGTCCGTCTCGATCCATCCATCCTTGGTACCGAACCTGCCGCGAAATTTAATATGATCTCGGTGATTTCCGAACCCGTCGTCGCTAACTAATTAGTCGTTTTTTTTCCTCTATCCGCGCCATTATTGTTGAGCGACCGTAGTAATTGTTATAGGTGACGGGAAAAAAAAATGATTAAGCGTACGTGTAAATTATTTATCGCGTACGTGTACGCGTGACGTGACAGGGTAATAACGGCGCGGGTTATTCGTCGTTTTACCAATCGGAATGTGATTGAAACGAGTTTTAAAGTTATATATATATATAAAAAAAACGAATTTTAAAAACTACGTTCGACGTCATTGACGGGCGTGCCGTTCGGTCAAATGCGTCGGGTTCTGACCGAACCGGTAAAAATACAATTTCGATCGATCACTAGCGTCTTTCAACCGAATCGAGTCCGTTTAGACGTAATAACGAATAACAATGATTAGCCGTAAGAATGGTTCGCGAAGTATTGGCGCAGGTCACGTTATCGATAATACGTACACTTGAGCCTAAGACGCGGCTGTTGGCTTCCTGCCGAAATTCCGTTTTATATTACAAATATATCACGTACGCCGTTAAAAAATACGCCGCGGCCATTACCAACTAATTACGGGTTAGAAAGAAAAACGCGAATATTTTATATTTAATCGCCGTACGGCGATACTTTTCCAACGGTATAAATATTTTCGTATAATTTACGAAGCGTTTAACGTATGGTCTTGGCCGAATAAATCACACCCGCGAAAATGTTCACGAAAATTAACTATAGGTTTAGTCACGGAAATCTAGCGTTTCCAACGTGTGGTGATCGAGCGCTTATATATATGTAAGAAAAAACATTCTAAACTATCGGTGTCGGGCGAATTGAAGAGGTCGAAAAGCGTTAAGTCGCGAGTGTTTTCCTTCGGAAATTCGCCGAAATTATTCGTCGCCGCATTATATACGCGTCGTATCCTATATATATTTATAATTGTCGACGAAATCCACGAGTTCGCGATAAGTCAAACAGCGTTTAAACGGTTAGGTTTTCTTAAAGAATCCGGGAGTATTTTTTTGTTTTTGGCATACATTTCGTTCGGCTTCGTGTTTTATTCTTTTTCCGTTCGCTACACAATTACACGCGCCATTACGGATTTTTTACGCGATTAATAAATCGAGAAAACCAATTGTAACGAACATGACGAAAATATTAACTTCGGTTTGGCCATTAATCACGTTCGACAACGCCGTTACGATTATCGTTCGTACGATAATTTCAAACGCCCGATCATCCACGAATGCACCTAATTCCGACAGGCGGAATTTTACGGAATATGTATAATAAATTAACGACTCGCGGCAATATTAATAAAAAATTGTAAGGGCGTATTTCAATATAGACGTATATTAGAGTAGTATCGAGTTTAGTATGGAGCAAACGTTTTTTTTTAGTAATACACACACACACGAATAGGCACAAAGAGGATGTTTCAATTTTCAATAATATCGTTCGCATTGTGATTTGTGATGACGCGGGCGGTAGTATTTGTATTCAAAAGAGAAATAATTTTTTTTTGAAACGCCACGGGTTTCACGAAATAACGTAAAGGGAACGCTCCAAGTTAAAAATGAAATTTTTATTCCGAAACTCGTAAGTATTAAGTTATTGCTTTGACAAGCCAACATTATGAAATGGGTTTTTTCTACGTAGACGTTTTCTGTGATATGTGTGTATATACATGTGTATATATATATATATACGAATTATAAAAAAATATAAAACTAATTCGTGCGGTATCATTTAGATTCAAAAATAAAAATCGTTTTGATTTTGAAAATAAAAACGCGTAATATATTTCGCGGTAGACGATTGTTATTGTTCGTTTAAAAATCAATATTTCGATAACGTCTCGTTGAAATATAATTAAAACTCCGCGTCACGTGCACGTTGCTTGGTCGAAGAACGCGAAACTATACGTTGAATACATGACCGCCAACGGTGTAACTTAGACGATACTGAGACAAACTATACAGACTGGACAATAAGTTTTCTTCGCCGTAATTTCAGCGCGCACCGCGTCCATTACCTATACGTACTTATTCGGCACAAGTGGAGTATATAACTTAAGAAACTTCACGCGAACGCCGTGTTGTACGTGCCGCTAGCCAATGTTCCCGTACTAAATGTACGTTGTCCGACGCAAGTGTACGCGGCACACCGATAATAAACGCTACGAACGAAATACGACGCTCGTTCCTGACCACCAGTGGCCGGGCAACCCTCGCGTAAATGGCCGTCCCGTGACGTGACCGTTTGTTGAAGAGTACGGGGGAAACGCACACGGATAAACACGCGAACGGGATAACTTTTGGCGACGATTCGCGTCGTTCTGCGCGTACAATCGGATACCGCGGACACGACGCTCGTATTACCGACGGTGCCGCTCAATAATTGTTCACGACGCGACGCGACTGTATATCGGATTTTTTTTGCCCCCGAAAACCGCCCGCGTTTGTGTCCGAACACGGCGAGTTAGAAAGAGCGTTTCGCGTACTAGGTCGCGCTTTGACGTCTTTGCGCACGGGTGTTCGCCGCGTTCAGATCCGTCCCGTCGTCGACGGCCCGCGCCGTCTCTTCCGCTATCCTACCAAATCGCGTATGCCCAGTATGTGTAGGTACCGACCGACCGTCTGTGTGTGTGTGTAAGGGAACGTCTACGTTTGATGGCGAGGACGGTAGTGGGAACTTTTGAACTTTAAACGAGAAGCGAGGGAACAACTGAAACATGTCACGGCCGTGGGCCCAGACGAATTCTACTAACTCGCGCTACTTATTGTCGCGAGTATTATTTTACGTTCGTAGCGTAATACTCGTCCGACGAACAAACTATTTTAGATTCGATAACGAAACGAAAAAAAAAACCCCCGGACTATTATTTAGTTCGCTTATCGAACCGTTACGTGCTTAAAAACGCGACGGCGCTAAATCGTTTTTCCATTCGGCCACCGCGTTCAATAATCGGTTTCGGCATAGCGGTAGAAGTCTCCATTCGTTTTCCATTCGGGTAAATTTCGTTAACCACGGCGCCAGTAAACGTTTATTTTCGACGAACGCGTTCGTTTTGTTTCTTTTTCCGCCATTTCGACCGCTACAACTACCGGCGTGGTTTCGCCGAGTCGTTTCGCGTATTTCGGTTTTTAAAAATATTAAGTTCACTCGTAGATGTAGGCTTTATTTCACTTAAATCGCTATTGACCTAATTCGAAAGTGGATATTTATGTTCGACGTCATTGTAAGCGAAAAATGGGAATCGTCGAGTATTCGTTAATAATTGTTCTATTCTTAGTCGCCACCGTTATTAACGGTCATCACACGCGAATGAAAATATATTAGCTTCTCGATACTAACCGGTTTCGTCGTCAGCGGCGAACTGTATATTTATCCGCTGACCGCGCCATTTCGTATCAATTCGTCGCGGTCGCTTTCCGGTCGACACATCAGCGAACGCCTGGCAGTTTTTCGCGTGCCGGAACTTCGCCGGTTGGCCGCGAGTTGCCGACCACGATCGCCCCACCGATCTAGTATATCCGCCGTCATACAACACCGCGAACGGGATATCGAACGGATGTGGTCACGCGTGGTCGGAGAATCGATCGATATTCGGTTGCGAATCGTTTGGAGGATTCGACCACGTAGAAAAATCCGCGAACAAGGGTCGACAACGGAGACGGTCGGGCTTTCGTTGGCGAAGTCACGACTGTTTTCCGTTGTTGGCGTAAGGGAAACGAAAACCTATTATCTCGTACGAAATTTCGCGTACCGTTTTCGTAGTTATCTTTGACGTTTAAACGTTCAACGTTTATTCGATTCTTTTTCAAAATTGTCTATTTATGTGCGACGTTCATAAACGAAAACACACGACGATTTAACAATAGGTCTAATGCGCGTATACGAACGTAACGGTATTTTATTAAACTCGGTACTGTCGTCGGGGATATTACTTGAAACGCCATAGGCCGACGTATTCGCGCGAGGTAATATAAGAGCTACGATAATCTTGTTCGAACCTTGGCGATACGAAACGAAATATTTCTCACTGTTTCTTACGGATTATGGATACGACCGGAGTACTTATAAATGAATTACGATTTATCGAACGCGAGTACGCGCGGTTACGTTTAATCGAATAATAGATGGACGAATAATCGTGAAATAAGAAGCGACGGTTCTCCATTTTCTCGATTCGTACACGCGAAAAACAAAACGCAACGACCGTTATCGATTACGCGATTCGGCGGCCCGTCGTGTCCGATGTTCCGTTTTTTTCCCGACGAGTGCCGTAAAGTTTCTGCGCCGCGAAACAATGGTAGCGATGGCTACAATAAAAACAAAAAAAAAAAAAAAG
>JAIPRN010003839.1:0-18575 GCA_025469175.1 Geopemphigus sp. TES_GeoC_2020 | reverse complement strand
ATTACTGATGTGTGGTTGTTTCGGAGAAAGTCAAAATATTTATGGCGGAATATGGCGAGAGCCGGACAATCCATTACTATGTGGTTGAAGTCACAAGTGACTTCACCATCGTGCCAAGGGCAGGTGGGCGAGTTATTAAAAGAGAGGCGGAATGATTGAGATGAAAGGTTCTGTCCAGATCTAAGCTTGAAGAATGCTCTGATTTGAGACCTGGATAGAGGAAGGTTGTAAAACCATGGCTGAGATGGGATATTCGGCGATATCATCCTATACCAAGGAGCGAAATTATTGTTTAGGAATGTCCATTAATTGTGCCACATTTTATTATAATTATTTTTAATTGGAGAGAGGAAATCAGAAGAGGGAATTTTCATAATAGGAGTTCTTATACAGAGGTTAGTTGTAACAGCTAGGTAATCAGCTATCTCGTTATTTGTGTGACTAGGGATCCAAAAAAATTTAACAGAAAAGCCGCGTAAATGTAAAAGGTGAAGTTTATGTTTTATTCTAAGAACGAGAGGAGAGGAAGCTGCGGAAAAAGACGTGGAATTAATCAAAAAAACTACCCAATATTAATTTATGAGTATAACATCAGTAATAAGTAATTTATGTTTTCAATAATACACATTATATTATTTTTTTAATCAACACGCAGGGGGGTAATGATAGACCGCCTCCTCATGCTACCCCCGGGTCAACGCTCATCTTCTCAAGACGCACAGCTAAAGAACTATCAACTCGGTGGCCAAACTATCGTTTATTAACTAACTTCTTGCCTGATTACATGCAATCAAACCGAACATAATTGAATTGAAAGATTCAACCCAAAAACGACCTTTTTCAGGGCCACCAGATAAGAAAGCTAGGGTTATACTACGCATTTGCCAAATCAACATTGAAAGTATTAGCATATCAAAAAGTGACTACATCTCCCGAATCCTCAGGGAACAAGTAATCGATATAGTGGTAATCCAAGAAACCCACACTCAAGAAGAAATCAAACTCGATACCAGAAGTAAAATTCACGGATACTCTATAATCAGAGTCATATACCACCACTCCAACAATAGTAAACAATAATTTATTAATAATATTAGAACAGCAAAATTTAGATACATTATTATTTTTTTTTTTTTTAAAGAAGTTTTGTGAGTATATACATTAAACTTCAATTATTACCTTAAATAAACATATTATATAACAATAAACATAAAACAAATAAAATCATGGTATTAGGTAAATATATATAGTATAGGAGTAAAGGTCTTAAAGACTACAAAATATGAATAACAAATAAAATTAAAAATAATTAAATAAGAAAATCAGCTGAAATTAAAAAATTTAATAATTAAGACCACTATTTCTGGAGTGGAAAAAGCCAAAATATTTGCAGTGTCTAAAGGGGCCTTTATGGACCGTAATTATGATTGTAATAGAGCCCTGAGGTTTTATAAGTTAGGACAGGAAAAAATTTAATGAGAGAGATTGCAAATATCTTCTACCTCATGACGGGGACACAAGGGAGATTGATTTAAACCTAACTTAAATGCATGTGAGGGAAGTCGATTATGATCTAAACGAAGTCTGGTAAATTGAGTGATATAGGCCCTATTTAAATTGAGGTTGTGAAACCAGGGACGGTGGAAAGATATGGGAGCAATCTTTCTGTATTCCACCGCCAAATACCCCTTCAAGGAATACCATTTCTTGTACAACATTTCAATGATGGATTTTTTTAATAATAATACAAAATCGAAATAGGGAATTTTAAGGATGGGATGAATTTTTGTCGATGACGACGATTTAGCTAGATAATCAGCGTTTTCATTACCCGCGATACCTATGTGGGTAGGGACCCATAAGAAGTGTATAACGAAACCTAATTGAGTGAGAACACGAGTAATCACTCTGATTTGAATAATAAGTGAAGAAATATGAGAATTAAGAGGATAAGAACGAAGAGAGTTGAAACAAGATTTGCTGTCTGTAGCGATGAGGTAATCACTGACAGGTAGTTGCTTTATACAATTTAAGGCTTGGATCACAACCTAATACTCAACAGTAAAACTGGAAGCAGTATGGGGTAAATTATCGTAAAAAGACAATTTAGTGATATCAGAAAAAAAGTAATAACCGGCAAAATAGGATGATACCAATACATTGGTAAATATAAGGGTTGAATTGGGAAAATTATGATTCGTGAAATGTTGAAAGCAGGCATTTACAGAGCAATTAAGTAAAAATAAAAGTGATTCCTGAGAGGTATTTAAGAATAACAGGTCTATTGTAATATTTAATGTTGCCAATAGAGTAGAAAAAGGAGCAGGAAATATTGTAAGACGATTGTGATTTCTGATAATAAGCAGCCTAAATATAGCGAGCATATGAAGCTAGTACGGGTAATCTTTTAGGTGTAAAATGCCAAGCTGAAATGACTTCACGAAATAGGTTAACTATAATAAGAGCGTTATATGTCACATGTTTGAGTAAAAATTTTCCAGCTAACCATCGACATCTCAAATCTAATGGAGGACAAGCGGATTCTAATTCAATAGTTTTGGCTGAAGAAGATCGTAAAGCACCCAACGCCAATCGCAACCAACCAAGTTGAATGGAATCCAATTTTCTCCAGTGAAATTGGGCTATTGAACCATAGAGAAAAGAACCATAATCCAATTTACTTCTTATTACTGATTTATAGATTAACAAAATAGCGGACGGGTGAGCGCCCCACCAAACACCACATAGGGCTCGCATGATATTACACTATTTAAATAATACCGAAGATAAATACTCGATATGTGGGGTCTATGACAATTTGCTGTTAAAGACGAGACCTAGGAATTTATTCTGAACAACTAGGGGAATCTCTGTACCCAGAAGAGCGAAAATGTGAGACTCCACGATTCTGCGTTTAGAGAAAATCATACATTTGCTTTTGCTAGGAACTAATGTGAAATAAAGATCATCAAGAACCCTAGCAGTAACTGTTAGAGCAGCATTCCAGCGCTCTATGCCAATGTTTAAAATTTTTTGTGAGGTGTAAACAATTATGTGATCAGCATAAAATATTCACATTTGGAACATTAAACTTCTAACTAACTAACTAAACTCATGTACCCATTGAATATTATAGGACGTAGGCAACTACCTTGATAAAGGTCTCTGTACGTTGTTAAAGTGTGTCTGAGACCAAATAGGGAGACAAAATGCAATGATCTTTGATGAAATAGATTCATAATACATTTTCATAAATGCAGGGGAATATTTATATTATTTAAAAGCTTGATAAGAGAGGGAATATGAATTTAATTATAAGCATCTTGAATATCTAAAAAGACTGTACAAGTAAAACTGCGTTCGCAAAAACTTTTATAAATATGGCCTATAAAAATTGATAGATTTTCAAGCGGCCAGAGCCCCTTGCGAAAACCAAGGACGTTAGGAAGGATGCCATTTTTCTTCAACCACCAATCTAACATGTCTTTTAAAATTCGTTCAATGACTTTGCATAAATAAAACGAAAAGACTGAGTAACTTCAGAAGGTTTAGGAATTGGGATTACACGGAAACTATTGTATATATATATAATTATCAGGGACTAAACCATTTCTCCAAATATCATTCAGGATTAATTATAAATTAATACCTTCCGATGGAAAGTTTCTAAGATAGAGAGGAGAAATGTTATCTACGTCGGCTGCAGAGGATTACGTAATAAAATGGCAGCTGATAATTCCGAAAGAAAGAATGAAGAAGTTAGCATTTCATCATCACAAGGCGCTTGTGAAGAAGGAAACATACATAAAGGTGAGGATTCCTCTTCAGAGGGGACATAATCAGGTGTAATTTTGAAGCGAAAATCGAGAAACAAATCGTCGTTTAGTGGAGACTTACGAGGTTGAATTAATTCTTTGAATTTTTTAGCAATTTTCCGGAACTCTGTTATAAGAGTAGAAGGATTTAAATTAGCACAAAAATTCTTCCAAAATTTCTTCTTTTGTGATTTTAGAATAAATTTAGTTTTGGTGCAAGTCTATTGGTAATTTAGAAAATTTTGTCTAGAGCCGGAATGTTTATATTTTATGAAACCATTTTTACGATTCTTTATAACAGTTTTATAACATCCGAATATTTAAACGCTGGGTTCACAATATGTTTTTTTTTTATCTAGACAGCGTCTACATAGGATACATTATTACAAGCCATAATTTTTTAATTTCTTTTTGATAAGACCATTCAGCACAAGTGCGATCCGTTGAGAGATGCGGGCTTTGACAGAAACAGCATATCGGGTCAGTAAAATCCCGGCGTGCGCAATTCCGATAGGAATACTTAGACTCACCACAGTTAGCACACCTTTCTTTATTTCGACAGTACTTTGCAATGTGACCAAAACGTAGGCATTTTTGATATTGCACAGGTGATCTAATGCTGGGTTCAACTCTTGTAATTACTTTAAAAATATTTATTTGCGAAGTTATAATTGAAGAGCGAAATTTGAGTTTGACCAACGGAATTGGTTTATGACTATTATCCTCACGACGAACCGAAATGCGACGAAATTCTAGTAGGGAGTAAGGGATTCTGCTTCTTCCCAGAACTCTTCTTCAGTTATAGAAGTATCTAAACGTATAACTCCATGAAAAAATAATAATGTGGAGGGGATGTTAGCTTTCAAGTTATGTTCTATAAGAGATGGTGAAGTCAAAAATAAATTGCCATTATCAATTGAAAATATTATAATCTTAATTCGTGAGCCTATACTAGAAATTTCTTTTATGCCGGTAAAAAGTTTGTGAAATAATTTTCCAATTTTAATAAGATAAAGTCTCCCAAGAATTTTGCATGAGTAATTACACTCAACAATCGTAATAAAAGAACCAACGTAATAAGGTGGGAACAAAAGAGGTGATGAACTTTGTCCGGGATGTGAGCCATTAACGGTGGATTGTCGTTAATCGCATTGCTCGGACCGAGGTTACTCTTAATAGATTTTTCATTAGCGATCGATACCATATCTACATTACACGATGGACTCGAAGTAAAATGTGCCTCCACGATCGACTGTATAGTAGAAATCGAATCTGAGTCCGAAATATTACTCGTATGGATTGCGCTCAAAATTGGACGATGAATCCAATTTCGGTTGTTTCTGAATTGGCAAACCAGCAGTGGGTGATGTTGGACCAAGCATAAAATGATTTTTGTTTTTCCGTTTGTTTACAACTTTTTGTCATGAACTTAAATTGGATTTTTGCATCTTAACCTTTTCATTTGGACCTGTATTTTTTGTCTTGATAGACTTATTGGCTCCACCCGAGGAAGTCGACATTTTCAGAACTTCAGATCACATTAAATTAGTATAAACTATATAGAGAGAAAAGAAAATATAAATATAGTAAATATAGTAAAAAATATAAATAAAATAAAAACCGTAAGTAATGGCAGTGACAAAGTTTTATCATGAAACGATATCGATAGTAACACGACCGAACGCTATGATTACATGAGCCGGACTATTCCCATACATAAACAGGTAAAAAAATAAAGGATATTGTTTTATGCAATAAAAAAAACATACTTGAAGAGCCTGAAAATAAAAATAACAATTTAATTATGAAATTTCCGTTTTTTTTTCATTTTGATATCCAATATTGATTAATGCATATAACATCAGTAATTAGTAATATGTTTTAAACCATATACATTATATTATTATTTTAATCAAAACACAAGAATAATAACGAACATATTAACCGAAAATTAATTTATGTACAATAATATACTAAAACTATAGATAAATTACTGTTTATGAATTACATTCAAGGTTTGTCGCAGGTGCTGTGTAAAAATCAAATAAAATTACATAATAAGTATAATATAATGGAGCCATATCTACAGATTATACAAAAGCCCCAAAGGTTAATCAAATATATTTACAGCCAATAAATAAATATTCTTCAAAATAGAGTTTCAGTCAATAATAAGGCATAAAAAAATATTCAATATATCTGAAAAAGAAATTACATAATTATATATTGAATTGCGGTTATCAATTGCAGGGGTACCCAAAAAGAGAAACGGCTTGATTAACTCACAGACCCTAGATATTTGAGGTTGTAGCCTGACGGCAACATAGTTTGCGTCTCAGGTTAGCAAGGAGTATTAAGATTTGTAAATATAAAAATTACAGTCGTTTCATGGGGAATTTTTTAATATATCTTTATTGATCTGATCATCTTGCCAGTGCAAGCACATATATTTTTGAGCAAACTTTTTATTCGAATAGTCACTAAAACAAGTGTAAGAGTCCATAACACAACAATAATAGTTAATTAAATTATTTGTTTGGACCATTTGTCATTTTACGGTTAATAAACCTGCATTATAAAAGTATTTTGTATTTTCATTATACTTATGTAATATTCTACCATAAAATACAATATTTTTGGTATTCAAGTATTTGTTTATTTACTTAAATAATCATTTTATAATACGAATAAAACTACTTACTACCATCTGTATCATTTTATCAGGAAAAAAAATTGAAAAATCAATATACATGATTTAAGATATATTTTAAACTTAAACATATTATATGTTTAGATAAACAAATTTGTTTTTGTATTTAGTTATTAATGATAAAAAAATATACAGACATATTATAAGCAATATTTCAATGTTTAAAATTTTAATTACTAATTAAACTTTAAAAGTAATAATTTAATGTATAATGCATATACTATATCATAGAATTCTTCGTAAAGCATTAGGAGTTATATTAAATCTTTGTACATTTGTAAGTTCACGCGCTTTACGCCAAACTTAGCAGTGTGTCTCTATCGACGACACCGCCCGCAGAGTGGTGGTTTACACGTACAGTGGGAACGACACCAGGGGAACGACACCAGTCTCCGAACGTTACGCTTCGTGAATAGACGCATATCTGAGTGTTATTATTTGTAAAGCACACTTGCTCAGTAATCGACAATTGTATAGATTCAGGTTAGTGTTAAGTTTCTATGTTTAGTATTAATTTTCTTATCAATTGTAATTAATATGTAAATACATTTCAATACAGTGTTGTCAACTGCATCTATTCTTGTTTGAATTGTACCTTCATCCCACAATTGATTTAAGTTTATAAAATAAGCTTACACATTAACAAATATTTCGTATTTTAATAAAATATAAAACATTAGATATATTCATAAAACTAAAATACATTTATAGCTAATGGATTTTCCGACGAATTTATTGGAGATTAAGGTATTTAATTATAAGGTGTATAATTGTATAAACTAATTACCTGATGGATCTGTAAATAAAATCGAATAAATGTATTATGAAATCCGTTGAATAATTAGACATTAAATATCACTTGATTTATCGCAGATTCATAATTATAAAATGGGTAATACTATATATTGCAAGTCAAATACATTGAATTGGAGGAAAGTTTACTACAAATATTAAAGGAATAGGAATCAATCTAGTACGATCATTTTCATGGGATTTTTCATCGCATATTTTGTAATTTTAGGAATATTCAATAATAATGCGTGTAGCATAATAAACAAATGGGACGAACTGTCAATCAAATAATAAAATCCTTTCACGAAATCCATTATATTATTAAAATATATTTAATAGTGTAATTTATAGATCAAATATTATTTAATGGAGCACAATTTATGAATAAAACACAGAAACGGAAATCAATCAAGTACATTTACTGGCAGGGAAGGTTTCAATATTGGTTTTATTATATATGAATATATATTATAATATAATATAATAATATAATAATAATATAATTTATATTATATATATATATTATATTTATATAATAAAGAGTATAGCATAATAAACGAATTATTTTGTGGTACTATAAATAAAATAATAATTTTAATATAAAATCGGTTTTATTTTTAGTAAATTAATAAACGATAGATTTTCATAAATCATTAACTATGAGATGTTTAATACAAGAACTTAAGAAGAAAATATTTTCAATGGAAGAAGAATTTAGGAATAACATAAGAACAGTGAAATTCTGATACTTAAGCAAATAAGAAAACCATGGTGATTGCTTTTTAAAATCCATTATATTATTAAAAAATCATTATCATCATCATCTCCATCGTTTATATCCCATCCATTTGGGGGCGACCACCTTCTTCCTAAACCTCCATTTGGCCCGATCACTCACATCTTCTACGCACACACCAGCAGTCACCAGCGCTAAATCGATCTAGCTAGGTTTCATTTTTAGATAACGTCGTTTTATCCGTGTTTTCAAGCAATGAAAAACGTATTATGTAATAATAATTTAAAACATAGCTGGTCTCACTACACTTTTATAAACTTACTTTTCAGCCTCATTGATATTCACTTATCCTACAACATCTCAGACTGTTCTCTTCACCTGATTCACCCACACCTAGTCCTATGTATTACCTCCTTGTCTAACCCCCCGTTCTCTTGTATAAATCACCTTTAATGCTTAAAACTCTCAGCTTCAATTACCTCTTCCCCGTTTATTTTCATTACGTAATTTCAGTATTCCTTTAATTATATTAATAATATAATAAACTACTCACGTGGCGCTAAACCATAAGTCACAAAGTCATTAAGTAAACAGTATTATAATCATATTTTTCATTTATAATAGACATTTGTGTTAGTCTAAATATATATAAATACAATAATTTATAAATTTCTTATTATATTTTCATGAAATTTAGTAAACAGGGTGTTTACAGGGCAATAAATCGATCGAGCTAGGTTTCATTTTTAGATAACGTCGTTTTTCCCCTGTTTTCAGGCAATAAAAAATGCAGAATGTAATAATATATATAATAAATAAAAATATTATTAGAACACGAAGGTAAATTTCGCCACAATCTACAAAGCGGGAGCAGCTCAGGTGCTAATTCGGGCGAACTCAAAGCCAGGAAGATTCTTGTTTATAATATAGTGTATCGTTACTATATTAATCGGCTACCTTCCTCCTAAACCTTCATTTGTCCCGATCTCCAACATCCTCCACGCAAACACAAGCAGTCATCATACCTTCCTCGATCGTATTCACCCATTCTTCTTTGGACTTCTTCTTCCACTTATTTATTCAATATTCATTTTCGTAAAAAATCTTACTGCTTCCAATTCTTCTCTCCTCTTTGCATGCCCAAACCCTTTATCATTATTCTCTTTTATCTTATCCATTATCGACGGTACTTCCATACTTCACCTTACATATATTTTTTTCATCCTATCTTTTCTTTTCATCCCACTCATCCATCTAAGCATTTTCATTACTGCCACATTTACTTTTTGCTCTTTTTTCTTGTCCATTGCCAAACATTCTGAACCATATTACATAGCTGGTCTCACTATACTTTTATAAAACTTACTTTTCAGCCTCATTGGTATTCACTTATCGTACAGCACCTCAGACTGTTCTCTTCACCTGATTCACCCATACCAAGTCCTATGTTTTAACTCCTCGTCTAACTCCCCGTTGTCTTGTATAAATTACCCTAAATTTTTAAAATTCTCAGCCTCACTTACCTCTTCACCGTTTATTGTCATTACCTAATTTCAGTATCCCTTTAATTTATTAATAATCATTAAATAATATAATAAACTACTCACGTGGCGCTAAACCATAAGTCAAAAAGTCATTAAGTAAACAGTATTATAATCATATTTTTCATTTATAATAGACATTTGTGTTAGTCTAAATATATATAAATACAATATTTTATTAATTTCTTATTATCTTTTCATGAAATTTAGTAAACAGGGTTTTTACAGGGCAATAAATCGATCGAGCTAGGTTTCATTTTTAGATAACGTCGTTTTACCCGTGTTTTCAGGCAATGAAAAATGCATAATGTAATAATATATATAATATATAAAAATATTATTTGAACACGAAGGTAAACTTCGCCACAATCCACAAAGCGGGAGCAGCTCAGGTGGTAAATCGGGCTGTCCTGAAGCCGGAGACCTTTGTATATAATAAAACTAATTGCACTCCTAATTTTTTTTTTAAATAAGCAGTTCATATCTTTTATAATTAATAAATTCCCAACCCCCGTTCTTTTATATTAACCACCCTAAATACTTAAATCTCTCTGCCTCACTTACCTCGTCCCCGTTTATTGTCATTACACTTTTTGCTCCATCGGCTTGTTCTTTTTCACCAATCTCATTTTCTATATACTCAGTCTTATTTCTACTTATCTTTAATTTCTTTCTTTCTAGCGCTAATCGCCATACATCCAGCTGTTAATTAACTTCCTCCTTATTTTCTCCTACCAACACTATGTCATTCGCAAATAGCATATACTATGGAACCTCCCTTTCAATCTCAATTGTCCTTTCTTCCATTATAACCAAGAATAAGTAAGGGCTTTGTGCAGATCCTTGATGCGCCCCTACTTTTACTCTAAAATCTTCCGTTTCTCCACCCATACATTTCACACCGGTGTATGATCTTTAATACATATCCTTCACCTTTTTAATATATCTTTTTGGGTCTCATTTTCTCATTAGCGCCCACTTAAATACTTCGCTCGGCACTCTGTCATACGCTTTCTCTTAATCTATAAACACCATACAAAGCTTTTTCTTCTTCTCCCTATAATTCTCTACAAGCTCTCTCACACAAAATATCGGTTCCAACGTTGACCTACCAGGCATGGGACTAAACTGATATCTAGACACTGACGTCTCACGTATGATGTTTTATTCTCTTATCTATCACTCTTCCCAAATATTCATACTATGGCTCATAAACTTTATGCCTGTACGTCTCATTTGCCTCTATATATTGGTAATATCACACTCTTTTCCATTCGTTTGGAAATTTCTCCTTTACTAACACTTTATTAAAAAGGTCTTTCAACCGCATTACGATTATCCTTAAGAGATGTCGAGCAACGCGTGCTATTCCTATATTGTTTTACCTCGCCCCCCGTACATCGAATCTAATGAACAATAATTCTTATTAACTAACACTTGTAATGATATGCGTACATATCATATTAAGCTTAGTTTATATAATAAAAAAAAAAAATATATACCGTATACAAACACTGTAGAAATTATTAATAAAACGAACTGCTCTTCGACCTTCAAAGAATACCGACTATGCTGAAAGAATTCCACATAAAGACACGTTCGAAAATAATAAGTACTGGAAATAAATGACGACACCGAGGGTAGGTGACCGCCTAACGGTAAATCGAAGGATCGCCCACAGCACAATCAAAAAGGAAAAATCGGACACTCTCATAAACATATTAGTTTAAAAAGAACGACAAATACCAAGAAACCGGAGAAATCACACGTGCGACACCGTTATGAGGAAGGTAGATACACATAAAAGGATACCGACTATATTAAAAGAATTCTACTTAAAAACACGTTCGAAAATAATAAATACTAAAAATATTTCCACATGAAGAATGACGACACGAAGGGTCAACGACTATCTAACGGTAAAACGACTGACCACGTACAACACAATAAAAAAGGGACAAAATAGGTCACTCTCATAAACACATTAATTCAAAAAGAGCGGCAAATGCAAAGAAACCGGAGAAATCATACCACGGCACACAAAATGGGTACCCACCGTAAGGATCATTAACTGACTAACGGTAAATCGACCGACCACCCGCGATACGAAGGGAGAAAGTCGAAAATCCTTACAAATCATATAAATCGGAACAAAACTACACAGAGAACACGTTTGCAAGTGTATCCGAAATCATTCAAATAAAGAAACTCAAGGACATAACTGCTACAATCAACAAACCTGCCGATTTCTATAGACATGACCCTTCGTAGCCTATATAACCCAATTATTACGCCTATTAAGCAGCAGTGACGAGTCTCCCGTCTACTCGTGCGTTAGAGAGGAGTCTCCCTGGTAGAGGAGTCTCTCGTCAAGCAGGGTGGAGGAGGCTATCGTCAAACACAAGTTCACGGCATCTGAGGACGTTGCAGCCACGAGTACCAAGCTTATTCAACTTCGTTCAACGAGTCGGTATTCCGGAGGACGAGATCAGTTATTCTTTGTCAAAGCACTTGCGTTTTTATTTGTCGGTGGATTCGTGGAACGAAGGCACCGACCCAACCCTTTACTCATATTTCTGCGCGATCTCTCGAAGTCGAACACGGTCAGCTGGGTAAGAACACCATTCTGTTCAACTTGTACTTTTGAATTGCGCTTGAATATTTTGATAATATTCGCCTGTACGATACTTCTCGATCGCGTTCCCAAATACTTCTCGTACTCATGACCTCGAGACAACAAATAACTGTAATAACTCAATAAAACTTTCCCCTTCCCCCATATCCACGCACCAATCACCATAGTATCCCTTTCATCCTTTTAATTTCCTTTTCTTATTTTATTTTTATATTTTCTTGTTTTTTGAGTTATTACACACTTCTTAAAAACTGTCACGGTAATAGTGCGTGATGACAGGACAATCCCTTGCCACAGGGCAGCCATTTACATCTTCCAAACAAAATATAATAAAAAGAATAAAAAACAATCTTTTCATCCCCGATTTAGCAGCCTAGCCGCTACCTAAATCAATTTATAGTTAATAAATAATTACAATATATCTAATAGTACATTTCTGGAACCAAGTGTATAGTGTATAGCTTTATAAACAAATTACGTATATATTAAAGAAATAATTATGTATTTATTAAAACAAATATTAAATAAATTTCAACGGTTTGATTGCTATTCAAAAATTTAATAATAATAATATTATATTAATAAGAATTTAACATCATTGACAGATTACCTCCAAGAGCTAAATATCGACTAAAATGGCATTATGAAATCCATTGTATGGTAAAGTATGAAATATTTATATGTATATAATATATTAATAGTTTGCTGTTACTGATTACATTCGAATATTTAAACTACATTCGAATATATGACACTTCTTAATTACATTCCTAAATAATTTTCGTATTCACGAATTCAAAAAATATTAACTGTAATAAATCATTCAACTTCCCGTCACCCTTTTCACCTATAACCCAACTTTTCCATTTATTCCCTTCTATTTTTTCTTTTTTTTTCTTTTTTTTTGTTTTTGTTTTTTTTTGAGTTATTACTTATTTATAACTATTGGAATTTTCGACATATTTTTTGTAATTTCTGAAGTATACCATTATAAACTAATTATCTAGTAGACATGTAAATCAAATCAAATTATCCCATAAGGTAATAAATATCAATCGATTTATCGTTGATCAATAATTATATTATACCTAATAGTGTAAATTAAGAACCAAGTATAATTGAATAGAACCCAATTTATGAATAACACTATAGGAACTGGAATCTATCATATACATTTACATGTAGATTATTTCTTTACGTTTTTTTATTTTGAAATACCTGAAATATTGTAAAATTAAACGAATAGTTTTATAAACGACTTACAAGTAGTTACTAAAATTCAAACAATTGAATCGCGTTATGTAATCCGTTGTATGGTCAATTACGAAATATTCATAGATTTACAGTAGATTAAAAATGATTAAATGGTTAATAGCATATATCCTGGATGAAATATATTTAATCGGAATATAGTTTACAATTAATACCTAAACGGGGAGAATCATTTAAAAAAATTTACAGATTGAGAATTTTAACATTTTTATTGTTGAAATTATTATAATATTCCATAATAATACCTATAGCATTATAAGAAATTACATATACACGTATATATATATATATATATATATATATATATATTAATTCGTTAAGTTATTGTAAATATATATATTAAGATAAATAATCTTTAAAATACGTTTTCAATCATTAATTATGCATAAGAAAGAAATTAAAAATAAATTTGAATAAAAAAATGGCATAGAACACAATTTATGAAAAAACATAAACTTATTTCTAATCAAAAATATAACTATTAAAGTCGATTTAGTGTTAACATGTTAACTTATCAATATTTATAAGATGAAGCTTTGCAATACCAGCAAGAATATTATGTGCGTGATGTTGTCATGTTAATTGTTACTATAACAAATAAAAGAAAACAACGAAATAATAATTAACTAAATAGATTCATGTTATCATGATGGTAATCAACATATATTTTAGGAAGAAAGAAGAGCACTACATAACGTATAAGAGTGGAGGTAATCGATCACAGATTGATTACCTTATGTGAAAGATAGAGTGTAAAGAGGGTAAAATATTGTAAAGTAATTCTTGGTGAGAAGGTAATAACGCAGTATAGACTAATGGTAAGGGAAGTGTGATATAGTGGGAAGAGGGTGTACAAAAAAACGAACGTAGGGAAAGAAGCGAGGATTCAATGGTGGAAATTAATAGGTGATAAAGAAAAGATAGTTGTAAAGATTGTGAAAGGAAGGAGGGTGTGGAATGTTGAAGAGAATATAAATAAAGTGTAAATAGTATAGCTACTTGTGTAAAGAAAACAGCAAAGGAAATTATCGTCGAGAAATAGTATGCCTGAAAATAAAGAAACATGGTGGTGGAATGAGGAAATTCAAAGGATTATTGGGAGAAAGATAAAGCAGTTTAAAATGTGGCAAAAAATCAGAAGGAGGAAAGATTGGGTAGAATATAAAAATTTGTGAAAGGAAGCGAAGACGGCAGTAAGCAAAGCAAAGCAAAGTCTAAGAAGTATGAAGAGTTGTGAAAAGTTGGAAACAAAGAAGGAGGAAAAAGAAATCTATATATTGGCTAAGTTTAGAGAGAAACGATCAAAGGACTTTCTAAAGGTATGGGGTGTTATGTGTGACGATAAGACGGTGCTAAAGAAAGGTGAAGATGTGAAAAATAGATGGAAAGAGTATTTTGAGAAATTTTTGAATAAAGAGTATCCAAGAGAGGCAGTAGAGGATATCCCGTGGAACGAAGGTTTAACGGACTTAATTTGCGAGGTACAAGGTAGGGAAGGCGGAGAGGGTAATGAAAAAGAAAAAAGCTGTAGGACCAGATGAAGTTGCAGTGGAAATGTGGAAAATGTTAGGATATGTTGGCATAAGGTGAATAAAAGAACTTTTAATAAAGTGATAATAAAAGAGAAAATGACAAACGAATGGAAGAAGAGTATAGTGATACCGATATTTAAAACTAAAGGAGACTTACAAGAATGTAGTTATTATAGAGGTATTAAGCTGATGAGACATAGTATGAAGATTTGGGAAAAATGAATAGATATGAAAATAAGAAGAAAGACGTCAGTGACGAAAAATCAATTTGATTTTATGCCAAGGTAGTCGACTATGGAAGCACTGTTTTGTGTGAGGCAGCTTGGGGAGATATATAGAGAGAAGAAGAAAAATTTTTGTATGGTGTTTAAAGATTTAGAGAAAGCGTATGACAGGGTACCGAGATGAGTTTTAAAGTGGGCGTAAAGGAAGATAGGAACACCAAAAACATATGGAACTAGAAGACTAAAGAAGTGGTTGAACGGGATTGAATGTGATATGAGGACTGCGTGTGTGTAGGCGAATGATATGGAAGATCGAGTCAAGTGGAGGTTGAGGACCAAGGTGGCCAGCCCTAAATAGCTGGGTGAACAAAGAGAGGAAGAAGAAGATTTTATCTATATATATAGATGAAATTACTAGAAATAATTTTGAATCAAAAATATAAATATTGAAATTATTTTAGTGATAAATAGTTAATATATCAATTTATATTAGATTGAGATTGTCAATGCAGACCAAATATTTTGTGAGTGAAATTCTCATTTTAATGTAACTATAGAAAAAGTAAAACTACCATAATGAAATAATAATTTACTAAATATATTCTCACAATCATTTGTCAAAATATCATTAATTAAACCATATTTAACCATATTTTTTATTTTTATTAGACATATGTAATAGTCTATTTGTATATAATAATTTTTTTTTTTCGGAATTCCTTAAATTACATAGATATTCATTAAAATATACTAAAACCACTCACTTAGCCCTACAACATATTAATAATAATTTCATAATTTCATAAGACATTGAATACAGACAGCAAAATATTTTGTTTGAAACAGATATACATATATAAATAAACTTACAGAGGAAAATTTATAAAAAAATATTAAATATAGGAATCGTTTTGGTGATAAATAGTTATTTTATTATTATTTATCAGATTTAGCTTATCAGTGCTAGCCCAAGTACTTTGTGAATGAAGTTATCATTTTATTGTATCTATAGTGAAAGTAAAAGAACCACAACCAAATAATAATAAGCTAAATAAATTTGTGCATTCATTAGTCACAAGATCATTAGGTAAACAGTGTTACAATCATAATTTACATTTATACTAGACATATGTGTTAGACTTAATAAATATATACATACAACATTTTACTAATTTCTGAATTCCTTTTAATATATAGATTATTATTAAAAAATATAAAAAAACTACTCACTTCGGACTACACCACATTATCAGGAAAAAAAAGAAAATCAAAATATTAATATTAAAACATAATGTACACATACATATGAAATATGCAGATTATAAAATTTTATTAGTCTAATTTTAAATGATAAAAAAATGTAATGATATGCGTCATATCATAATTTAGTTTAGTTTATATAAAGAAAAATATGCTGTACACAATTATTGTAAAACTATTTAATAAAATAAACTGCCTCTCGACCTTCATGGAATGCCGATTAAACTAAAAGAATAAAACAGAAAACACATTTGGAAATAATAAATATAATATACACGAAGAATGACGACTGTAAGGGTTAGTGACTAGCTCACGGTAAATCGAATGACCACTTGCAGCACAATAAAAAAGGGACAAAATCAAACACTCTCATAAAAATATTAGTTTTAAAAGAACGACGAAGGTCAAGAAACCGGAGAAATTATATATGTAGCACTATTCTAAAAAATATAAATACACATAATGAATGTCCACCGTAAGGGTTATTTACTGACTAATGATAAATCGCACAACCGCCCGCGGTACGAACGGACAAGGTTGAACATCTTTACAAATCACATAAAACGGGACGAACCATACAGAGAGCGCATTTGGAAATAATAAAAATAAACACACATGAAGAACAACGACTGAATAAGTTACCGACCAAATAACGATAAAACGCGCATTGTGCGGGATATTTTCACACGCCGATATTAATAGGTATATCCAAAATCAACTAAATAAAGAAACTCAAGGACACAACCATTGCAATCAACAACATGATGATGTTGCCGATTTCTATGAAGACGTGACCCCTGGAAGCTTATATAACCCGGTCATTACGCCTCTCAAGGAGGCAGTCAAGTCAGTGCAGTCTAGTAGGGCCCAGCAGTCGGGTCGGGCCAGGACGAGCAGTCGGCACGGGCTGCCGGACAAGGCTTCAGCACGGACTGCCGGCCAAGCAGGGGCCAGTGTCGAGTCTCCCATCTACTAGTGCGTTAGAGGGAAGTCTCCCAGGTGGAGGAGTCTCTCGTCGAGCGGGGTCGAGGAGATCGTCAGCGGCGCAAGTTCACAGCATCTGACAGCGTTCCAGTCACGAGCAATCAGTCATATTCAACAAGTCGGTATTCCGAAGGACGAGTCCAGTTATTCGTCTTTAAAACACTTGCGTTTTCATTTCAATATTTGTCGGTGGATTAGTGGAACGAAGGCACCGACCCAAACTTTTCCTCACATCTCTACGTAATCTCGCGAAGTCGAACGTGGGTAGATGGGTAAGAGAATACCATTCTGTTCATTTTTACCCTCACTCTTAATTGCATTCGAATATTTTAATCATATTCGTTTTTACGTCACTTCTCGATTGCGTTCCTGAATAGTTCTCGTATTCACGTCCTTGAGACAAATAACTGTAATAGCTCAATGAAACGTTCCTCTGCTTGCTTATTACCACGCACCTCTCCCCATATTCTCCTCCTAGCTTCCCTTTCACAGATCTTATTCCCGTATCCTTTCAATTACTTTTTCCAATTTTTTTTTTTATTTTTTATTTTTATTTTAATTTTCTTGTTTTTTGAGTTATTACAAAAATATATAGATTTATTAAATAAAATACTTCAACATTTAAATTAATATTACTTATTGAATATTCTTCATAATTAAACGCTCTAAATCATATACAATAACACAAATTTCTTCATGTATAATTTCGTGTCAAATATACTAATATTATATTAACAAATATTTCGTATTTTAGTAAATCATTAAATATAAACAACTACTTATATTGATATATATATAATATATAAATTACGTGTCACAGTGTTTATCGGCGATGGACTCCTAAACTACTTAACCGATTTTAACCAAAATTGCACACCGTGTGCAGATTGATTCAACTTGAAAGATAGGATAGCTTAGTGTTTACTTTATAGTCGCAATATTATTTTATTGCAAATTAAAGCATTTTAGCCACTTTTATTACTAGCCACTATTATTTATTAGCTCCAAACGATTCCAACAGTTTAAGTTAAAGTTTATATTTATAGTCGCAATATTATTTTATTGCAAATTAAA